>VZTR01015058.1:28132-46559 GCA_013400775.1 Chaetops frenatus | reverse complement strand
TGATTTTGGAAAATATTTGTTACACTTCTCTATGATGTTCTTTTCTGGCCCATTTCATTCCATCCCAGATATATGACTATTAAGATTACTGCTTTTAATATACTGAGAAATATATTCAAACTTCGTCTAAAAAAAGTGATTTGGTTGCCTCAATTCAAATTTTTACAATAATTCATGCTGAAACGTTCAAAATACTTGGTCTAGTGAAAGCATCAAGGTAATGATTCATCTTCTGAATGAATGACAAGGGGGAAAAAAGTGAGCTTTCCACTTGAACAGAAATTTTATTTAAAACTCTGTGCTTCTGAATAAATAATGAATCTGTTTCAGGTTTCCTTCAATTACTCAAACCCTAGAGTAGATGTGTTGCGCCAAGGTCCATCTAACCCTGTAGTGTGTCTTTGTTGCAAATGGCAACTATTACTTAAGGAAAGATATAAGAACAAGGGAGGCAGAGAGTGATAAGCATACTAAGCCTTCAGCCTTGAAAATCTGGCCAGTAAATTTCTGAAATTATAGCAAACAAGGTTTTCATGTTCATGTTAGTGCCCAGTAGATGCACCAAAACTGGTAGTTTGAAGAATTTAGCTCAGTTTTTTTAATGAGAAACAACATTTTCAGCATTACCAAAAGAAAACAGCAAAAGGTTGGCATATCTTTCCCAAACAACTCTGATATTCAGATGCAATCAGAATTCATCTTTATAATGGCAGGAAAATGCGCTGCAGCCCCTGTAATATTAATGTCAATTATCAATTTGGACTGAATCTACTTTGAAACCAAATTTTATGTAAAACAGAAACCCGAGACTGTGATCCAAGTTTACTAAATGTAGAACATCTTCTATTGGCATGTCTGATTTAGAGTGTGAAAAATGTTGTTTGATTAGTCTCTTGCTGCTTCTGCATCCATTTTTTCCCTTGTGTCAATTTATTTATTAGAAGCATTCTGAAGAGGCAGGAATTACAACAGTGAAGCTGTTATTTGCTCAGTCTGGAGAGAAATGGTCACAGTGAATGATTCTGCTTTTTAAGCCCTGCGATGAAGTGTGGATGTTTGAACTATCATGTCCACTCATAAAATATCCAGTTTAACTGGACTCAAAGCTTCCCGTGGCACTTGGACTGCTGCCTTCCTTGAGCTCTCTGTGATGGGATGCTACCCTTATCATTCACTGGCTGAGTGGGGAGAGAGATCTGATGAGCTGATCTGCTTTGAGCTGCTGGCACTGTGTAGTTCACTGCAGGCACCGTGTTTGAGTTTCGTTGGGCTCTAGTGATTCAGGGAATTCAGTTTTGCCTGCAGGCTGACTACATCCAGGCTTGGTTAGGGAGCAGGTGGCTGCCACTTAATCCTGGAAGGTTATGTCATGCTACTGGGTTGCAGAAAATGCTATGTAATTACCAGAGAAAAGACTGATCTCTTAACTGGGTTTCGAGAAATCCACACTTCCTTGAAACTTGTGTACACAGAGGTATGTACCTCTGTATTGTGTTGTTACAATCCCCCTGGCAAGGTTTCTGCCTGTAAGCCCTGCTGGCCAAGTCTCGCCTACTTCAAAAGACATATTCTGGCTCCTAAATCTTCTCCATTGGTGAGCTATTTCCATGATGCATGACCTGCCATGAGGTGTGAGAGCACAGCTCACCAGAAGAGCTGGCGAGCAGGGGCTGCGGAGGGGAGGGCTCCTCTCCTCACTGCACTACAGGAAGCCATAGACTGTACCTGCAAAGAGGTTTGGGACAGTGAAATGAGTGATGGAATAGGCAAAACGAGACCATAATCAATGGCCTTTGGCCAGTTTGGTGCCTCAAAGGACAAGGAAAACCTGAAAAAAGAAAATTGGTAAGAGAAACTGGATAGCCACCGGAAAATTTTACTTGGAAATTCTGATTTGTAAGGAAAACAAAATAAATGGAGAGATCTAAAAACAGCAATTCTGGAAGGTTTGCTGTCTCCTCTTTTTAAAATTTTTTTTTAAAAAAATGTCCGAACTCTTTTCAGGGCTTCAGGAGATTTGTTCTCCCTCCTCAAACCTGTCCTAGAAGACCTGAACCCAGACATGTGTGCACACATGCACACACAAAGAGAGGCGTGTTCCCACTCCCTAAAATAAGAATTCAAACAAAACTCTCATTTTACTTGCATCCCTGACAGCCACCCTATCTTTACATGTTTTTTACAGAATTTTCTCTTCTTTGATGTTTTGGTTTAAGCTGTAGCAAGCTGGAGTTGCAGAGGTTTTTGTTATGTTTTTGCAAAACTCCATTGGTTCCTTTATATTACAGATGTTAGAAAGAACAGAAATGAGAACTTGTACCAAATATACTGAGACATCTTGATTAGCAGAACATTTTTCCATAAACAGGCTTGTATTTTACAACATTTGAAACCCATCTAATTACCCCAGAACAGCAGAATGTGTTCAGGATATCGGGAGGATCTGGAAGGCTGTTGTTTCATAGTAAATGGTTTCAATCACCCTGATAACAGAGCTGTGCTTTATGGATAGAAAGTCCTGTTTCCCTTTTTTCCCCTCCATCAACATGTTCCATATCAGCTTTCTCTCTGAGCTCAAGCCGCAGAGGATGTGGATTGTCATGTTATATCCCATTTGCTCTGTCTGCTGATTAAACAGGAAAGATTAGGTTAATGGCATGTTACCCTTTAAAAAATCACTGCTCTTACAAGTATATGTTTTGTGTTTTAAAGACATTAACCCCTTGAAAGAGAGAGGTTACAAGAGCATAAAATCAATGTAGAGAGTGGTTAGAATTGTGCGTTGCCCACATTTTTGTCTTTAAATCAAAAAATGCCTTCATATTGTATTGTATCTCGTATTTTCACCAAGCCATAGCTGGATGCTTTGGAACAGATCATCTTTCATTGTCTCAGATGTGGATTTGGCAAGGAGTTTCTGTGCTGAGGTTGAATTCCGGGAAGTCTGAGCTCTGCGTGGTTTATTTCTGTCAGAAGGAAGAAGTTCACAGATAACCTTAATTGTGATAAACAATTTTCCACAGCTATTGAAAGTCAGTTGGACAGACACTGAATACTTTTTGCTTACTTGATAGCAATGACTCACAAAAGTCGCTCACAGAAATGATGTGAATTTCATAACCTTTCATTTCATTGGCATCTGGTCACCAGCCTGCATTTATGCAAAACCAAAAAACACTTTCTCAACAGCGTTATGCCTTACGGTGGAAAAGCACATCTGCCCTGGGCTTTAAACCTCTTCATGCAGCCCAGTGGGTGAGGGGCTGGGGACCCCAAGGTCTCTGCAGAGAGCTCAGACTCTGCTTCGGCTCAGATCCTGCTGCTCAGCATGGGCTGACTTCAAGGGAGGCTCCAAGTAATGTGAGAGGAAGAATTCTTGCACAAAAAGTTCACGTGCTAGGTGCTGGATAAACTATAACTTCATCCTTGTGCTTTCTTCATAAAGAATGTTCCTTTGACACCTTTTGCTCTTGTTGCTTCCTTGCGATTTTCATTATCACAGCTGCAACGTTTTGAAACACACACAGGTAAGTCTGAAGGCAAATCCTAGCAGGCAGTCAGAAAGCACAGCCTAACAGATTGCTTTGCCTTCATAACCTACTACTGTAAATAAATGTGCCTGCTGCAACTGATTAATTGTTTCATTTTTCAGTGCAAGAACAATTAGCCATTGATTTGGTTTTTGTCAGGCACGTTCCAGGTGACTTTATATCCCACAGCTTTTCCTGATGGAAAAGGGATGTTTACCACTCCTAGGAATCACTTCACTAGGTATTTAAGGGCAAACAGGCTGTGGGAGATGGAGGGTGTCAGGAGGATCCAGAGGGAACCACACTGCAGCTGGGGACACCTTTCTGGTGCAGAGCCCCAAGGACTTGCTGCTGGGCAGGGAGAAAGAGACAGAAAGGGCTGTCTCCTCTGCCTTTGCTTGAGCTTTCCAGAGCTATTTAACAAAAAAGTAGAGAAAAGGTCATAGCAGTGAATGTCTGGTTAACATTTTAATTTTCAGGTGCTCTTTTTCTCTGTAGATCAAGGTTGAAATGTATAAGCAGACCTGTCTGGAGAGCACCCAGCTATTTCCCAGGATGTCAGTATGTTTTTTCCCAGTTGTCTCCATAGAAGCAAAACAGGCAAGAAATCTGATGTAGTAGAAATCCAGCCATAACTGATACCAAATAACCTCCATGTTTTTTTGTTTAATAATGTGTACACGGCAAATAGGTGCTCTGTGCAGGTGCTTAATTTGTTGGGGTTTTTTCAGCCATTGCTACAAGTGGTGTGAGAGTTACATCTTTGGATGTTACAGAGGGCATTTCCCATTTAGCCATCAAGTGTCTGCCTATGGCCTAAGACCTTTCTTGAGAAAGGATGATTTTTGTGTGCTTGTAAAAGATGTCCCAAAAGTGCACTTGTTTGCTTCCAGCAACAAAGTTACAACTATAAGAAAACTATGCCCAGTGTGAACAAATGCTAAATAATCGTTTTGTTAAGTCACTGTTGTGTGAACCTCAGTAGAACTGGATAGGACTTGATAAGGTGCCCTGACTGACATCTTGAAATTGTTCTCTTGAAGTTTATTCTAGCATAGGTTATGAATTAGTTGCTTTATAAAGAGGTACAGGATGCTACACATATTTTGTCATAGGGGTTTTCCAGAGGGTGTATAGAACATCTTCCAAAGTTTTGGTACTGACCACATGAAGTCTTCAAAAATTAATACAGAGGTCTAGTAGTAAACTAGTTCACTGTTAGACCTTTCACAGTTCTCTTGTTATTTTTATTTTTCCAAAGTATTTATGAGGATCTCTGGGGCTCCAAAGCCCAAGGACATGGGGACAAGAGACTGCTATTGCAGGTTGTGCTTCACAATACTGCCTGAGAGGGGAGCTGGGGCTGTGTTTCTGAGCCGGTCAGGGGGGACATTCTTGGTACTGCTGGGGTTGTGAGCACTAAAGATGCTTTAACTGCAGCACCTTTCATGCACCCTATATACATCTAAGGAAAAATAGTGGAATGAAAAAAAGGGGGGGAGAATTTCCTCTTGTGATAAATGTGTTTGCACAGTCTCCCACCCACACTGCAGCCACAGGCAGCTAGAGCCAGCCCTGTCTATAGCAGTCTCAAAATGTGTGTCCAAACACAGCTGTGAATAATGTTTTCAGATATGGACAGGAAGACCAGCTATTCTGTGTTGTGTGACTGGAAGACTATGAAAGGTTCTGGGATGCCTCAGTAAATCCAGAAGGAATGGTTTCAGCACTGTGGAACATTAAAAGTTCCCAATATTTTAATATTTTTATAATGCAGTGACAAAAAATATCACTCAGACTAGGCAATCTTAGTGGAAATATTTAGTCTACTATCATGTGGGAAACAGACTGCAGCTCTTAAATTCTCTTCTGCAAATTCAGAGTCAAAGGGTAATGATTCTCCACATGGGATAAAATTGATATATTATACACAGTTGCTGAGGGCAATGATTAGGAATTAAAAGATCTAGCAAGGCTCCTGAACTGCAACATTTTACTATGTCAGTGATATTGCTTTAACAGAGATAATTTAATAAGTAAAACAATACTGTCCCTGAAATGGACATTCTTCATTTTTTCCAATGCTTTGGACTTTCTCTTGCGTTAGACATATCAGCCTGAATTCATCCTTGCCATAAATTCCCTGCTGTGACTGGAGCAATGTGAAGGATGCACACATGTACCAGTTTGCAGCCATAGCACGTTATGAAACCCTTGGTAGTAAGCAGAACTGTCTTGACTGAGCCATCTCTGGTGGTTTTCTCTAATCTCATCCTGTTTAACCTGAATGCAGACAGTGATGGGAAAGAAACCTCCTGTTTGGATGATCGTGGTTTTTCGATGNAAACCAAAAACAAAACAAACCACCCCACCCCACAACTATTAAACCACAACTATTAAGTTGAATTAGATATTCTTAAATTATGGATGAAGTGATTTTACTTCAGATTAACAACACGTATATGATAACTTTCATGTTAAATATAAAGATGGGAAGAGATCCTGCAAGACCTTAATAAACGGGAAAAGGGGCTCCTACATGTAAACTTTGTCTCTCTCCTACTGCTTAGAATCTGTCTTTCCTGCTCTGTAGCTTAGGTGGGTTGTTTTCCCCACTTGGGAGCACAGCAGCCCAATTTTTGTCATAATTCTTCTCTGTATCTAGCAGGAACTCTTCTCCTCAAAACACGTGAACCACTGGCCTTGGGGGAGAAATAATGACTAAATGATACAGAAAATCTGCACTTTACCTGAGGTGGCAGGGAAACAGGTGCTCCGTGGCTGCTAGAAGGGGCCATGGGAGAGGATTGTGTGCAAATGAGTTTGGGGATGTCAAATCTCCAGGTGGGGATGGTGACAGGTGAGAGGAGATAATTCAGCAGTCCTGCCTCGCAGTGAGCCCTGGCTTTTCTCACCCTGCTGAGTCACACAGAATAACTCATTACCCAGCACAGCTCAGGGACTGTCATAAACAAGCCATGGGCTGGAATTTTTTTCATCCTTCTTTCCACCTAGGAGACTGTATTTTGAGTATAATGAAAATTTTGTATGACACCTTCTTTCTTATGGCAACAAGTCAAGAAATAAGAATTTAATATGAATTTGTCGACTCATATAGCACTTAGTACATCAAAATATCATATCCACTTAGGGGAAAAATCCATGTGTTCACTACACAGAAGAATTTTTCACTCAAGGTTTGATTTGGTCACTGAGAATATTTTAAGCTAAGTTTTATTTTCTGTTGCTTCACTTGGTTGTCTTTCCAGAACAAGTGTGTGTCAAGACAATGCAGTAGATGATTTTCTACCTCTTTAGAAATAGGATAGAAAAAATATTTTGCAAGAAACTCCCTAAAAAGATGCCTTTTGTTGATGGCTAATACCATAGATGAGCATGTGGATATGATGATTATTTTTCAAACAGAAAAATGTGTGTGTACCCTTGCCCACTGATATTTCAAGGCATTTACTGCATTTTGCTGCAATGATAGAGACATCTGGGTCACGTATTTTTTAGCGACAGAATTGTGGTTCTGACTCCCTTATACTTGGAGGAGCAATTTTTCACAGATAAAGCAGGGAGATATAATTCAGTGATAGCCTGGATCAGTTGATGAACAGCACCGAGAATTGTCCTGTTGAGGTGCCACTGTGGTGTCCATATGGGATATTTCCAAATCTGTAAATTATGAGCACCTGGGGAAATACTCTAACTATATGATGGCATGTCATACATAAGAGACTGTAGATTTTGTACCTCTTTTATCCTCCCCTGAATTCCTGAGAGATGACTCTTGGAAAGTATGGAAAACTAAGACGAGAATACTTGAATTTAACTCTGTGCTGAATTCTCACTCCAAAATATCACAATGATTACTGGGAGATAGACAGAAACTATCTCACCTGTTCTTGTGGAGAAGAGCAATATTATTTATATTATGTCAAGGGCAAATTATGGTGTTTCCAAGGGGCTAAGCTACAGTCCTGAGTGTTGTCCATGAGAAAAAGGAAAATTTTCCCTCCCCACTAACTGACTCAAAATTTTCTTCAATCACACTGAGAATGAAAATCTAAAGCTTTTTCTGCTAAAATTTAATCTTAATTTTGAGGTGTGAGAAGAGTTAAGTTCTTGATTTTTCAAAGGGCCCTCAGTTTGGCTCTCAAAATTTATTTTTGCTCTTTCATCTGCACACAATTATGTCTAGAAATGCATATAATTTCTTTCACTGGTTGAAGGCTAAGTATGCATTTGTTGGCACGACCAAATAATTATCTATCCAAGTAATATAAAACAATTGTAAAGATATTTGCAGCTCCCTTCAATTTATTCACAATTACCATAAAACTAAGGGAATGTGAGGAATGAGGTCTGGATTCATCTTTGAACAAAGCAGTGACTTCTAGAAAATAGACTTTAAATTACATTCCTCCTCTTGTTGGAAAGGTTATACATCAGGAAAAGTCTTCTGAGGCTTTTTTTTTGTGGCAGAAATGTAGCCACCATATAAAACCTGTAATAAGAATTGTCAAATATAACAGTTTTATGATGTCTGTTCATCACCTGGGCAGTGAAGCTTTCCTTAATGAATGCATTGATCTGACAGATGAGGGCCAAGGAAGAAGCAGCACAAAAGCAGTACCACAGCTCCAAGGAAAAACACAGAGGGGAATATTTAAAAGTCAGAGGCACAAAGTTTTCCAGTTGTTTTGCCATTGCTGGTGGTGAGAGGCTGAAGGTGAATGATAGGTGTGAACTCAGTCAGGGGCAGAGAGACAGACATCTCAACTCATATTGCCCAGAACAGCCAAGGAGAGGGGGCTGAAGTGCAGGTTATCAGATACCTTGGAGGGTGTGTAAATCAAGACACATACTGTTCGAGTTTGGGTCCTTGGATTTGTTTTAAAAACAAATCAAGATTACAACAGACACCTGTAGATTATCTATTTATAGCATGCTGAATAAAATGGCAAGGATTTTGGAAAAGCACATAATTTTCTCTCTCTCGAAGCTGAAATATAGCTTTAGCCTCTATGTGGGTGGCTAAGAGAATCTCACAATCTCAGTAAATGATAGACAGCCTGCCTCTTTTGTTTTTCTTTTTTTTTTTTTTAAAAAAGCAAACTTTCCAGGGGCTTAGAGACACTCTTATTAAAACAGGCAGGACCAGACTGACATCAGTACAAACCTGACAAAGTTGGGCTTCAGTAGGATCAGATCCTTTCGGGCTGTGTCTCCAGTTGTTTACACAGGTGTAAATTAAGTGTGAATCCACTGTGGCCAGCACAGGCATTAATCATCATGTCAGCCCAGCAGAGTTGCCTTCAAGCTTGCACTGAACTGGCTGAGCTCCCTGTCTCCCTACCCTGTGGTCAGTGTGCCAGACCAAGAGTGCTGTGGTAATGCCCATCTCCCACCAGAGTGCCCCTTCCCAGGCCCTGTCTGCGAGCTGCTGCCTCCAGCACCGCTGCTGCTTTGGGAAACTGCTCCATGGTTTGTGCTTTGTGGCTGTGAGGTGCAGCATGCTGCTTGTCACTCGTGTGGTTGGGCTCAAAATCTGCCTGCCAAAGCTGTTTGCTAATACATGAGACCTTTCTGTCTCTCTCCCACAGAACTCTCGTTTCAGATTTGGTAATGCCAGCACTCCAGGATCTGTGGCTCAGCTCAGAGCACGAAGGAGCATCTCCAGAAGACAAGTAGATCCAGCAGCAGCTCTCTGGCCCTGGAAGGAAACAATGCATCAGCTCCCTGGAAAGAAGCCTTAATACCTGTTGTGACTCAAGATTTACATGGTAAAATGGACTACTGGCTACTGCAGTAAAGTATGTGTAGGAAAATGTTATGGATCCACAGGAAGATAGTAGGGGTTATAAAAAGAATTTATTATTGTGGCAGTCTGGTTCTTTTCTTTTTCACTGAACTGTAAAACTGAGTTTCACGTTGAGACAGATTCAGTTAGTTGAGCTTGTTCTTAACTATTTGTTATTGACATTAGTAATACAGATTATAAAATATGGCTGGAAGGTTTTTAATCTTTTAATATAAAACAGAACTGAAGTTCATACTGAAAAGTTGACTCTCAATGTTTGTAAACAAACACACGAACACACAAGGAATTTATTTGCACTTAACTGGCTCCTCAGAGAATAGCTGCATTTTCTGTGTGTTTTCTTTTCATGCTGGGTTCTGCAAGGCTGCCTAGAAAAAAGTAAAAGAAATACCTTTATCTAAAAAAAAGACATTTCACTCTTCGTAACTGATGACTCCACTGTTTTGGAATGTTCAGGATAAATGGCTTTTTATTATTACTTTTGGTGTTATTAGGAAAGTAAACAAGGGCAAGGACACAAGCCTTAGCCTTTGCCTGGAGCAGACCATGACTTGTTCTCTGTGAGCTGCAGCAGTTTGCAGCTGTGCAAGGAGGAGGAATGTCTGTGCAAATTAACCAGCATGCAGGAACCCTCTGGGGATGCTGTGAGTGAGCCTCAGGCACTGGCACTGCCCAGGTAGGGTCTGACACCTCCCAGCAGGTCACAGGAATGAGCCATACCCATTACTGTTTCCCATTTTCATAGAAATGTTGAAGAAGTTACACTGAATAAACAAAGGTGCATATTTTGACCTGTGATTGTCCATAAATACGATGTTTCATAGCTTTAGTCATGGAACACATTGTTTTGGAGAGACTTTGTTTCATACTAATGGAAGTTTCTCAACCCAGAAGTTCTAGATTAAAGAGAGCATTTGGGAACAGAAAATGAATCATTCCAGTGGCACTATGAATACGTTCTTTACATTCATAATTTAAGGCTCTTCACACATTTTCTTTGGAAAGCTCAAGTTTCTATTTTGAGGACTGAATTTGTATTTTAATGAATCAGAAAGTGTGAAAGCAATATGAAAATAAGTTTTTAAGTCTTGGGGGGAACTTTAATTCAGAACAATCTAGCAATAGAAAATTGCTTTCAACAGGCTACATCTTTGCAAAATTTGAAGGGAAAAAGGACAGCTAGATTATAATCTACATAAACATAGATGTTCTAAGACTGTAGAGTGCCTACCTTTGTCCTCTGAAAAGTGACACAAGTGAACTCTTAGTATTTTCTGTATATATTTCACAATTAACAGAAAAATATAGAATGGACACTTACATATAAGTAATATAAATTTCTTAGTAAAAATTGGGGGAAAAAAAAGTAATTTGAGGGACTGAAAGCCTGCTAAAGGAAGTTGGAATGAAAACCTGTCCTTGATTTCTAGCTGTCCAGGCAGTGGCCCTCGAGATGCCTGACATGGAGCCATTCTGAAACTTGGGATGCTACAGAGTGCAGAGACAATGCAACACTACGAACAACTTTGATTTAGGAAGTTGTGGTGGTTTTTTACCCTCTAAACTTGGATTATTGGAAGAATCCCTTCTTTGTTTTCTTTTTCCGTAATGAATATGTTAAAAAAGGGTTACCCAGATGGTTTTGCCCAAAATATAGTGAGACTGAGAGATGAAGGTGGGCATTACTATCTCCAAGCATCAACTTGGACCAGAATTTACAAAGACTTAAGTGGCTCTACAAGAATAGAACCAATGTTTAAACAGCATAAGCAAGAATCTGTGGTGTGGTTTATCCAGGGAGTCACATAGAAGAAAATACAAATGCAACCACTATGAGAAATGGTGGCAGCATTGCAGCATTAATGTTTTAATTTTTAATGCAAATGAAATCACAGATATTTTTAATCTGATTTTTACAATAACATTCTTTCAGGCCTAAGAATGCAGTATTAAATACAAGACTTGGTCATTTGGTTACTCAGTGACATCTGAACAGTACTGGGTTTACGAGAAGTCTGTGGTTTTAAATTAGGTTTGCCAAGGGTTGCATAAAACAACCAGATATGCACAAGTCAAAGCTATTGAAAGCCTGGATTACAGGGAGACAGAACTCAGTGAACATAACTGCCAACAGATAATCTGACCTGTTCCTGCCATCAGTATGGAGTTACTGAGATAACTGGTGGCACATTTCAGTTAAGAGTGTTGACTTAAAAAAGAAAAAAAACCCCTTGAATTTCCTGTGGCTTGAAATCAGGAAAGACCACAATATCACCTGCAATTTTCCAAAGGTATACAAAGGTTGTCTCATGCTAACAATTTTATATGGGTTCATAACTCTGAGGTATAACAGCACTTTGCCCATTACCAGACTCTAAACAAAACAGGAGAGCTGTCCATTTTTAAAAATCTTTGCTTAACTTAAAAGTTCTACCAATTACTATCCTCTTATGGTGGAAAAAGAATTATTATTGTCTCTTGCTGGAAATCCGGATGTCCTTGTTAAATGTTTACTTTGAATTGCCAAAATGTCTTTCTTGTGACTCCTTCTGCTTTTCCAGGTAGAAAAATGCAATATTGGTTCAATCAGCTCACATGCAAAGCAGGCCAATATTGCTGGGCTTCCCAGCACAGTTAATATTTGGGATCAAGCAGCACTCTTGTGGCTTTATATCCGAATTAAATTTGCAGAAACCAGAGGAAAACTGGGGCCTGATTTATGGTCAAATGTTGTGCCTTGAGGTGGTAGCTCTTTGTTTTCCTCAGGACTGAGATTTTAGACCAACCTCTGTGTTGATTTAGACCAATGCAAAACAGAAAAATTCCACTGGAAAACTCAGGGGAGCTTGGCCACATAATGCCAGTGAGATTTTGGCTCTCTCTGGAAGACACCAGGAATTTTGCCATTAACATCATCTGGGAGAGATTTCTTCCTTTTCCTTCTCACCCCTGGTGGAGTCTGCCTAATCCCCTCTTGGGCCACTGAGACAGAGCAGCGTTGAAGGAGTTGTGGTGATGTAAAGCATCAGGAATAAGGAATAAAAATTGCATCCAAAAGGCTAGATAAATATTACTTTATCCTACATCCAACCACAGAAGGAAGAAGGACTGATACTTGTGGCTCTTCTTTCCAGAACAGACAGAGATGCTTCTTAGATCCTTATAAACCCCAAGCAGAATTTCTCAAAAATCCCCTTTCTGTTGTGGAAAGACTTAAAAGTAGAGTAGAGTTCATTTCATAAAAAAAGGGGGAAAAAAGGATAAAAACAAAGCACAACTGCTTAACATAAGGAATCACCTGTTTATAACATAAATCAGAGGAAAAATCTTCTATTTGTTAATTTGCATGAGCCAAGATTTACATATGGCAGAATAAAGTAGATTCAGAGCATAGAAAATATTCCACAATTGAATGTATTTCAAACTGCTGTGTCTGACTAAATTGTCCTTCCTGGATTTATGTTGCAAAGGAGAGTTTCAGCAAACACAAATTTGTCACAAATGATCCTTAACAAAAATGATATTTCAGTGAGGAGACCTGGCAAATGTGTTTCATTTGGCAATGCCATTTCCAGGTTCATGTTCCATCCATATTTCCTACAACTCTGCTCTGTCACTCCTTATTTAGGACTGATTTTCAATTGCCCTCTTTTTTCAATTGAATTGAGCTGTATCTGCCAGAGAAGAAAATCTTAAAACTAAATCCAGAATTATTAGTAATAGGATATTTATAGAAGAGGTCAGTTCCTGTCCCTTACAGGTGTATAAATAATAGCTAAGATAGAGATAGGTGTTCTGCTCTAAGAAAAGAGCAGCAAATCAGGAGGAGAAAATGATGTGTGGTAGGATAATGTGTTCTGTATTGACTGCAAAGATCCGTCTTCACCCCTAAAAACCCAACAGTTTTGGTAAATTGCCAAATATTGTACACCATCAAACTGTAAATTTTTTAAAATATGTTTTATACGATCATCTAAATATAGATCCCGTTTTCCTTCCCTAGGTGTGCTTAAATATTTGCAAACTGCCCTAGGCTTAGTCCACGTGTCCTCTCCCACCATCCAGTGTGTCAGCTTACCCCCAAACATTGGTTTTGATGGCTGTTGTTGTTGAATCTCATCTTGTGTCAGTGATGTTGTCTGCCACACTGCTGTTTTAGGTGGGAATATTGCTGATAATTTTTTCCTGATCGTGGTGACATTTGGTGTGTGATCAGTGAAAAGATATGCCCCCAAGCACAGGATGAACAAAAAACCCCCATGTTCTTCTACTATCTAGAGTCCCTATACAAACTAAAATTCTTTGCATAAAACAGCATCTCTCTCTCCGTCTTAGATTTATTGGTTTCAAAGGCTTCATATTGTAATCTAATGGAGGTTGAATTAATTGCAAAGTGTTGCCCAACTCCCCATCAGGAATTGGTCACTCCTGACTTCCTAACTGGAATTCTGCCTGAGAAGGCTCATATCCTCAGTCCCCAATGGGTTGTTTGTGTTTTTGAGATGATGCTCGATAAGCTCCACTTACTTGCATGGTTCCTGTTGCATGGACGGGTTTCCTGGTAGCTTAGGAGGAGTCACTACAGACTGGTAACGAGAGGCCTGTGGAGGAAGGACTGGAGTTCAGCTCCTTTTCCAATGAATGCTTAGCAAAAGCCTAAACAGGTGCTGGAGTGGTGACAGGGAGACAGGTTCCTACTGAAGGAAAATTTCCTCACTTTTTAATCACGCCCAAGATCACGCTCTGTCAAAAGGCATATTTAAATAGTGTGTTGAAGTTGAACTGTTTCCAAAGAGACTAATAAATGTAGTAAAGCAGTTACAGGTGTGGCTCAATGCAGGCATGCTGGGGCTGATATTTGAGGTGATAAATCAGGAGGCAGAAAAAGGAGATGGCAGGGATGAAGGGGCAGAAATGGAAAGGCAAGCAGATGTAGAAGTTGGCAATGAAGCTAGCCTATAAAAACAGACTACACTGCTCCTCTTCCTTGCAGGGAACAACCCAGCAGATGTGCTTTGAGAATTCCCATCAGATCAGGCTTCACAGAACAGCCAGAGCAGTAACAAGTTCATAGTTCCCAGCAGGGTTTAAGATCAAGCTGGAAGCTGTGCTGCTCTGGCTTGTCAGCTTGTGGATGCCCAGAAGCAAATCCTTTCCTTTCCCTTTCTCTCTGGAGCTTTTCTCTTCAAGTGCCACAGGAAGAGGAACATGGGGCTTGAGGAATGAAATTTTACTCTTTGATTCTTTGCCCAGCAGTTAGCCTAATTATTATTGTAAATGTGGCAGGCAAGTTTTCTTTCTAATACATTCCCTCTCTTTTGAACTATCCATGTAGATTGTGAAAAAAAAAAAAATCTATACTGCTCTAAGATGCCAAAGTTCAGTTTTAAAATTAAAAAGCCCAGGATCCAGAAAGACCTTGCTGTGCTGTCAAGTATAACCTCAGCTCTTAAGTATTTGAAAGCCTGAAGGGCTTGGAAAGGAAATGCAGGAGGGTATCTAACTTTCATGGAAACATGTATTTTTTCCCTGATCTCTTTGTTTATTTTGGTAAGAAGTATACAGAAAAAAGGACAACCCTGTTGAAATTAATCATGTGGAACAGATTTCTGCAGGAGAGGCCATGAGGTAGCTGCAGAAACTCAAGAAAAGGCCGGGTCCTGCTGCTGTGGTGTGCTGAGGTACAGGAACCTGCATGACAAGAAATGACATGGGCTGTGAGATGTGCAGGACTGAGATGCTGTCAAGGCCAGCAGCTTGCACTGGGCAGATTAAGCACCAACTGGAAGACAAAATCAAGGTCTCCTGCAGTGAGGTGAGGTGAGGTGCAGCTGTGAGTTGGTGTTCCAGCACCACCAAGGAATGTGAGTGGTACACACTGACTTCACCTCCTTGTGGAAAAGCACCTGGCAGCTTCTGGGTGAGAAAGCTGCTAATATTTCAGCATTTATACTGTATTTTTGTGCTGCGGCCATGACCAGAGAGAGAAATTCCAAGAGAATTAGTGTTTGGTAGATGTAGGATATATAGGTATATACAGTGGGTACAAGAAAAATATGAGGACCATGTTTTCAGCAAGCCAAGCATAGAATCTTTGGCAAGATTTGCTCACAGACTTAAGATGCAGTTGTGAAAAATACATAGCAGTATAATCCATGATGCATCAGATTGAACTCTGAGAGTGAGATCTTCCAGAATAAATTGTTACCAGCAAGGTCTGTGTAATTCTGGAACATCTAGCTATTAAATATTGTCCTTTTTATGTCCATAGTGGTATAATTTGCATTTTGATTGAACTAGCCAAATATTTGGTCGAACAAAAGAGTTTCTCAGTAAACATAATTATGCTCTTAGTTTAGATGACCTTTTTCTTCATTAAAAAAACCCTGATTAGCTCTTCTGTTAATAAAAAGTTGATTAATGTAGTTGGCTGAATTATTAAAGAAGAGATAACTGAATTAATCATACTTAATGTAATAGCAGATTACTGGGAGCTTATAGATTAGTATCAGAATTTCCCTTCCTGTTATGGGCTAATAGAAATAGATTTAATTTAAAGGGACCATGTCCCTTTCTTTTTCTGGCCTTACTCATTAATTAACACTGCTCTTGTAAAGACTCCTGGTATATAACAGACCTATTGAATGAAACAAAATTTTTTTTGGCTGGTCCATGTTTTTCTTCTTGCTTTTAGCAGAAGCTGGAAATCTCTTCTGTTTGAAAATATAGATTTTAATTGTCACACGCTAAAAAGAACACTGGTATTTATTCAAGGTGGATTGGGAAATATTCAGACCTTGTGGCTGATGAATCACTTTTGAGCTGCTCTTTAGCTACCCAGTTTCTTTGTTAATAACTGTCCTGTTGGTGTGTTTCTTGAGATCTGATATAGATCATGCAACAATTGGCTGATTCTCATGTTTTTACTTTGAGAGGAAAGAAAGTCAATTCTGTTCTTCCTTTTCTTTTCTAGACCTTGCTATCAATAGCTGGGACACATGCAGAGGATGAACAAAGCAAGCAGGAGCCAGGTGACAATGTTTTTCCACTCTCTGGGAGTGTCTGCTTCATTTTGAGGAAGAGACTGTCTGAATCCACTGGGTTCCTGCATGGCTCAGCCTAAGATATACACAAAATATAATCCCAGCCCTTGAAATGTAATGAGCCCCTCATGTACAGTGAAACAATTCCAGACATATACATGTGACATGGGAAGGACCAGGTGCCAAAAATTTCTCTTGTGCCATAAAAGGCAGGAATATTCTCTATAAAAGTAAAATCCTATGAGATCTATCTATCTATCTATCTGTTTATATATGATTTTATTCTGTCAGACTTCTGTTTAGAATCTTTTAAGCACCTTCAGAAAAAGGGGTTTTTTTTGAAAGAAGAAGACTTGAATCCTCCTCCTCTATTCAAAAGGCTGCTAAAAAATCAACGTAACTTTAATGCATGTGGTTGTAGTAGCATGTATGAAAATACAGAGTTGCAATGGACCTTTAATAGGACCCAGCTCAGCAGATGGTGACCCGCACAAAAGTTCTAGCCAGCTTGTCTGGGACACATTGGTGGCTCCCACATTCCTCATGAGCCTGTGGGTGAGATGAGAGGGAAGATAAGCCAAGCAGAGACTGAGGGGTGATGATACTGCACAGAGAGGACAGGAGCACAAAAAGGTGGGCAGTGCTCAAAAGAAGTTTTGCAATGAGCAGTCCAGGAGGTAAACACAATTTTAACAGCTGGTTTGGTTGAACAGGGCTATGTCCCATCCAAGAGACTCTATGGGGCCCTCCTTCTGTCTTCTTTTATCCTCTTGTCCCCCAAGAACACCTAAGGTAATGAAATATCTCCCACCTGGGTGATCAGACAGTTGAGCTGTTGGAGGCAGTGGGTAGGTTGGCAGGGAGCAGCCTGTGAGAGGGGTGGCCAGACTGGCTCCAGCCAGGAATTGCCTGGTTTGACAGCTCCCTTGTCATCAGAGCTAGCTTGGAGCGCGTGAGGAAGGTGCAACACGCACAGCAGGAAATTGAAGGAGGGCAATGAATCCAGCAATCCTTGTGGTTGTAATGGACCCCATCATAGCAGACAGCCTCTATTTAGTCCCTCATTACCATTTATTATACCTTTCATACTATATTAAATATACATGATATTTCATATAATTCATAATGTCATTTTATCTCTATAACCCTTGATATTTTTCTTATCAGTTTAATGTTCAATTCTCTTTGAACTTCCTTAGAAATTCAGAGGGAATGAGGTCTATAATTTAATCATGTGCAAAGTGTGCATGCTTTAATGAGGAAGGATGGGAGGTGCCCCTTTTACTGGTTTGTAAATTTCTAAATTCTCATTTCCATGGAATTTAGACTTTCTGTTAGATCTGAAACTGTGCCTGGTGCTCTCCCTTATTTAATTTCCATCTGATGGTTACAAGTGCAAAGAGCAAATGCAGAGTAAACAAACAAAGCTACACACTATATTTGTGATATGACCATTTAAAACATTCCTGAGGGGTTTACTTATCACACATTTTGTAAATCACATTTGAAAGGTTAAAGGAAGAAATCCTATTTTTGTTTCTCAAAACCTTTATATTTACCTCCAGAATAATCTAATACTTTCTGTCCGTAGAAAATAACAGAGTTCACATGTCCAAACCTTTCTAAAAAGACCATGACACATTTTCATTTTTTTGAAAATGTAGTTAATCTCAAGCTTAAAATTACCTACAATCTGTAGAAGAGCTTTCAGGACTCATATATAGGCATAAGAAAGAATCATCTCTAGGGAGCTAATCTTGCAGGAAGTAATGCTTTGGTTTTTCTGCTAAATAGGATTGGAGACCAGCTTTTGTATCAAGAATGATTAAACTGTCTATATAAAGCTCAGATTAAGATTTTTTTTAAAGTGTACATGAAAAGGCTTTAGCAGAAAACTAAAATCTCAAAAATCTCCTGTTTCATTAAAAAAGCAGTACTACTCATTTCAATGGAAGAATTCCTTTCCTTTCCTTTCCTTTCCTTTCCTTTCCTTTCCTTTCCTTTCCTTTCCTTTCCTTTCCTTT
>VZTR01015058.1:2783-27964 GCA_013400775.1 Chaetops frenatus | reverse complement strand
TTTCCCCTTTCCCCTTTTCCCTTTTCCCTTTTCCCTTTCCCCTTTCCCCTTTTCCCTTTTCCCTTTTCCCTTCCCTTCATGAATGTATTTCTAACACCTAATAAAATCAATCCATATTTTCTTTCAGTGTTCCTTCCCGTGGTGAGTTTATTATTGCTTTTGCATTAGGCAAGGAAATATTTAACTGTGTAAATATATTAGTGGGAGCTGGGGACAGAAGTGGGAGTACAAGTTCTGATGTCAGGATGGGGGGCCAGCTTGGCTAAGTGGGAATCAGAGAGGGCCTCCCCAGTAAGAAAAAGCCATGGGAGGAGAAGAGACTCTGGCTCAGTTTAGGATGGAGGATGTTTGAGGGGCAAACGGGGAATGTAAGGGTGGGGAATAGTCCAGGGTACTCCCCAGAAAGGTAAGCCCAGACTAAGAAATACAGCTGAACTGAAAGCTGTTATCTATTCTTTAGGGTGGTGGGTAATGACACTGGAAGAATTCATGTGTGTGAAGCCAAAATATTTCCTTATTTTTAAGTCAAATGCATACCCACTACAGACTTGTCCCATTATGCTTAGGTGTTTCCAGTGCACAGACTGCTCACATTTCCTCTAATCCCATCACACAGCAATGCAAGGCTGCTTCTCCAAGCTTCAAAAAATGGCAAATAATGGAACTAGTCTGGCTGAGCTGAACAGATAGAAAGCCCAAAACTTGCAGGTGCTGCCTCCTTACACATAACGTATTAATATTTTCTGTAACAGGGATTTTTGATTGAAAAAGGCATCTTTACAAGACTGAATTTTGGCTTATTTTATATTTAATATATTATTTAATCAGAGCCCTCCAGATGTTACTGTGTTGTCCTCATTCAAAAACATCAACAACCATATGCTGCAGAACCAAAGGCTCAATTACAAAGATGTATCTGGAATTCAACAGAGTCAGGGGAGAGGAAAGGGAATTTCATTAGTAATCAGGTAAACAAACACAGGCATGATGAATAAGTAATGAAGAAATATGCTCAGCATTCTCTCCATTGATCAAGTTTTCAAATGCTTCCAGGTTCTACAAATAGGGGAATGAAATTGGTGTCTCTTGTACATGTATACATTCACCCCTTATTTCTTTAAATACCAACCAGGAATTCTTACAGGAGAGGTGAAATTAGGGAAGAAAATAAAATGTGAAGAAAACAGATAACATTATAATGTCAGGTGATGCCCCAACAGTGATTTTGGGAGGAACCAACATCTGTCCAAGAATGGAATTGAAATGGAGCCAGGTGGCAACTGTGGATGGAAAAAACCTGATGCATAAAGATGAAAATGTATGAGGTTGTTGTGTGAATTTGTGGTTATTTATAATATTCAAGATGTTTTGATCAACATAAAGTAGCAGGGTCTATACCCTGTTGCAGAACATTATTTGCCAGGGTCTGTATTGTTGGTGTATATCATACATTGGCATATTAGAATTACCTAGTTTAAATAAAAGTAAAAATCTGGTATCTAACTGTGCAGCAGCCTTCATCCTGCCATTCTAGTAATGTATTTGGGTATTCACTGAGAGGAAAAGTCACCTGTATCCAGACTTATTTTGTATTTTATGCAGGCAAACATATAATACAAATAAAATAAATTTTTAGCACCCTAAAATCCTATACCATCCTACTATTTGATGACAATTAAAAATTTATTCCGAAATTTGCCTTATTTCCACTAGAGGTCAGTCAACAGATGGTAAATTTTCGTGTTATAGAAAGGTATATTAACAGCTTTACCCACATAACTTCTGCAAACCTGCTGAGCAAGAGAATTCTTGTATATGAAAAAATTCTGCAAGAATGATGTTTTCAAATACATGACAAATTCACCATCCATGGGGGTATGTGGCACTTTGGGACATGGCTTAGTGGTGGACTTGGCAGTGCTGGGTTAACTCTTGGACTTGATGAGGTTAAATGTCTTTTCTCACCTGAATGATCCTATGACTCTACAAGTGCTATCAAACAGAAAATGTGCATGAAGAATTGCAGTTCAGTCTGGATAGAAAGACTGTTATTGTGGAGAGTTTTGTAAATTACAGAAACTGATTGGAAATCTCCATAAGCCCTTTACTGAGCTGAAAATGCAGTGAAACTACTGGGTTTGTTTAAAAGCAATCTGACTTAACATAAAACTTGAAAGTCTCAAATGATTTTAGCATGGCTCTCTGGTGTTACAACTATATGTCATTTCAAAAAAGTTTGCCTCAGCTACATTTACCACTGCCCTTCTCTGCTACCTCCAAATGTGGGTGCTCTCTATGTTTATTGTTGAAGAGATACAGCTGTTGAGTTGCTTTATTTATTGTGATTTTTTTATTACCTTTTCTGTAAGTAGCATATTCACTCCTAATTTTTTTCTGGATATTGAATTACCTTATTTTTAATATAAGAGCACTGTTTATTGATTTCTCTTGTCTCAGGACCTCAATAATAAGGTGCTTGCCCTCAGATGCTCTTTTTTGGCTCCAGCATAGAGGTAGTGGGTTTACAATCTAGAAAGCAATTTTATTGCACAAGATGGCCTCTTAGAAACTATCAAGCTAGACAATATCTGTGCTGATTGCTATGTTTTTTTCTCAGTGAGTATTTACCTAATATTTCAATTTAAATGCTTCCAGTATACTTGCAAAAATCTCCTGTTTTCCACCAAGTGTCACCAATTATTATGATTTTAATCACACTCAAATGCCCCCTTTTTTTTTTTGCCACACCTCTGCTGCAACAGCAACAAGAAGGATTTACCACGGCACAGTTCATGTGTGGACCAAGAACATCAAAAAGTGAGTAGCAGCACTCAATCTATTAAGGTATCACATATGTATCTATATTCCTTGATATCTTTGGTTGTCACTCAAATAGAGACATAAGCCCTACCTGGCATTACTCAGTTATAACACTAAAATACTTACTTCAGGAAAAGCAGAAGTGCTAAGATTATAATTCAGGAATCATTATCTGCCCACTGCTTCAAATTGTGTGATGCATAACTACAAAAAATTTTCAAATTCTTACAGTACTTGAAAATAGTTTTATAAAATAAAATTTATATGCAGCTCCTGATAGCCCCAAATTGCAGGTCACTGACTTCTTAACCAAGACTTGTGGAGTAGGAGTACCATTAGTACTGAAATTGGTCCACTGTAATTGGACTTGACAGCTAAGTACAGGACAAAAAGCTCATTTCTGTGAAGCCCCTGGAGGAGCATTTCTGAAACTTCCTATTTTTCCAAACACTACCTGTTTTATTGGGCCTCTCAGTATTAAGCTGAAATGTCACACAAAGTTTGAGCACAGGTCAGAGGATTTTTTTAATTCAGCAGCAGCATTTTCAAAACGAGTTATATCTTTTGCCCTGTTAACTACACTTTTTCTGACACATGACATTTGAAAATTTATTTCTGGCTGTTTCAGCAAGGGAAGGATGATCTAGTACAGCCCTTGAGTCCCTTTAAAATGTATTTCTTTTAATGTTTCACTGCCAGGATATTATAAAAGAAATGTGCTTTGAGAGAAACTAGTTAAGTTGGGATTTGAAATCTCAAAATGATTGAGTTTATTTGTTCTTGGAGATTCAGTCCTTAAAATTTCCTACTTCAATGTGAATCAAGATTCATCTTATGGCATCTGTGAAAATGACAAAGTAAATATATCCATATCCTTGTTCATTCACAGTATCTAAAGATTTGGTAGTTATATTACTTTTTTCCTTTTTTGTATGTCCTGCAGCAGAAGACCACGTTCATGAACCTGGGAAATTGTGGCTCTGCCACATCCCCTTGGTGCTTTTGCTGTGACAGATAGCTTTCCCCAGGAGGGAGCATGAGGGGTGGTGGGAGGACAGCAGAGCTGCACAAAGTGATGAACACACACAGCGGGCTGGTAAAAGAAACCCATTTTCCTTGCGTGTCAGAAGAGGTGGGATGTGCCCTAGGGAAGCAGATTTTTGGCTGAAAGTTGCTGAACTTTTCCTCTCATGTTCAGAAGCGAGCACTTAACATAATGGCCCTCTGGGAAATTTACCCTGGGGCTCTTTAGACAGCTGCTGACTTCAACAAATGGAGAGGCATATTTTTTCCCTTGTCATGTCAGGCAAGGTTTCACTAAATCAGGCTTTTCTGAAGAAGCCCAGCACAGTTTGTGCCTCTCTCGGATGGATGTACTGAGGAGGAAGGGATCATGGCCTCCCCCACATCCCTGCTTGGTGCACTCACAGCCTCCTTGCAGTGGTAGGGGAGAGCAGCCTGCCTTGGGACTGCCAAAGAGCACAGTGCCACACCTGAGAGCTGTTGGCTCATTATCCCAGCCCACATTCACACCTGGGACGTGCCCTCCTTCCCCTTCGGGACAATGCCCTAGGTTGTTCCTACCGGGCTGCACTGGCAAAGTGAGCTCCTGCAAAGACCTCGTGCTGTGGGCTTTGTTCTCGGTAAAAATGTCCTGCACCAGTGATTCCAGACTGACCCACAGCTCCAAACATCTCAGCAGGGCCCTGCCCGCTTAACCAGTCTGTGAGCCCATCATCTCCATGCAAATCCTGTGAGCAGGTAAGCTCCAGAAGGGTTAAGGGTTTCTAGGGATAGTGCCTTGCTGTGTGAATCTTGAATGAGCAAGCCCGCTTTGGGTTTGTAACTCCTGGGAAGTTATGACTGTCTCTCTCTCTCAGCATGAATAACCCTTGAAGGCTCTTCAGATACTGATGAAAAAAGTGTTACAGAGACTTCGGGCTTGAACTCACATTGCTCCTACGACATAAGAGCAATTTTATCATTTTATATCAGGCCTGCTTCAGTCTTCACCATCTGGAGTTCTGGTCCATCAAAAGCTAATAAAGAAAATGCTATCAGTACCCCTGTTCATCTATGACAACTCATGTTCAGACCCAAACTGGAAATTCATGTGCTTTTATTTGAGGACATTTTAAAAATCCCCTTGATACATAGAAGACTGATAGATGTATATACATATGTATGTGTCTATGAAGGGACTATACCCTTATCTGCTTAGATACATAGGTGTTTGATTGAATTAAATAGAAAGATGAGTACAGAAATGTAAAAAATAATTGAAAGGAGAACTGAGTATTCATTAGGAAAATTAATGAAATTACTTTGTAATGGATTTTAAGATTGGGAAGTAGATCTGCATGGTAGTTTTTCACTCTTCAGTTCAACATTCTCTACTGAGCCCTGAAGGATGGTTGTAGCCAACACTGAGTCCGGCTGTTAGAATGCCAGGTAAAGCAAGGCTCTGGATATCTTTTGTCATTGTGTATTTCAGAACAAATTGATATCAAGAAAATCTTTGACAACAGTACCTACAAGGGTGCAATACGAATAACAGAATACTTTAAAAGCTGATAGAAGAAGATAGCTGCAAAATGCCATATGAAAAATCCAGAGAAACAGAGAGATGAAAGCAGACAGGACATATGATACCTTGCTCTTGGCTGGGAATCCAAACCTCGTCTGCTCAACCATAATCAACATCAGTCTGCTACCTGATCTTGATTCCCCCATACACTCACAAGAGAGAAATTAACAAGTGCTGAGATTTTGGATAGCTAGAGCTGCTCAAATGTGTTTCGGGGAAAAAAAACTGAGAGATAATATGATGATGTGAAATGTTGTTTATTTTATAACCAGTGTACCATATTTCCTCCTGCCAAATCTATGACAATTTTGGGATGCTAAAAAAAAAAGCCCCATAAAACCCAAACCCAGGCCCAAGGGCTTTGTCTCCCATAGTCCTCCTGCATAACCAAGGGGCAGGAGGATATTGTATGATTAACAGCTCACTCTCACAGTGAAGTTACTCAACTCAGCAAGTAAAAGAGTCAATATGTGTCAGCTGAGCTGTTACAATTGTTCATTTGTGTGCTTGACGTGTAAAATACCAAGTAATGTTATTTAACTCTCTTTCATTACATCAGATGACTCCCTGTGTGCTGTGGGTTAGGAGTGCACATCAAGAGGGTTTCACTGCTCTGAATTTAGATCTCTCTGTCAGAGAAGTCTGTGTCTGAGCTGCTTGTCTAAGTTCATACTAAAATCAGTGGAAAGAAAGGTGCATCTGGAGTGCCCTTGGTCTTATCTTGGGGTAGCTGCTCAAAACTGTGTGAGTACTAAACGGCACCTACATGATCAGCTCAGGTGTGATTCTCTGAGCTTAAGTGACTCTATTGTTTGGAGAGCTACCACATCTCAGCTGATGGGTGATTATAAATATGGGCAGGAAGATACACCAACTCATCTGGCATAATATTTAACTCATCATAGCAAAGAAATGTTCAGATTTTACTGAATATCAGTAAGAAAAATGTTAATCCATATATTTTCAAGCTTAAGGTGAGATTCTTCTAGCTTCTTAAAATCTGTAACTATACAGGCAGGTCACAGAGAAACTGGTCAAAGCCCATTTGCCATACTAGCTAGAGCTCTTTGCTTTTAGGTACATAGCAATTTCTGCTTTCTAATCTTGTTACTTCCAATCTTGCAGATACTGGATGATTTTTCATTTTGCATTACAAATGGACCTGCCACAAAAATCCAGTGAGACTGTGGACTCAAGCAGCACTAAAGGAAAAGTACAGCTCCTCATCCGGTATGATGACTCAATATTTTCAACAATTTACTACCAGAGAAACATTTACTGTGGTTTTATTTCAGTCTTCCTGAAAGCATGTAAGTCTTGATGCTCTCGTGAGGTTTGGCAATTTTGTTCTTGCAGTAAACTTGAAAAATGACAGGAGATTTGGTTTTATGTCACTTTTGCCCAAGAATGATTCCTACAGGATATGAAGAACCCTTTCTCCAATACTCAGTCTCCTCTGCTTTGAGGTAGGAGTTGGTGGGGAAGTTTGGAAAAAGAGTTTCCCTGAGCTCTGTTTCATGGCTATTTGAAAAGGTATCTGAATGTATTGACAATAAATCTAGGGCAGCCTGCAGGTTGCTCTGGGTTATGTGTGATGAGCTCAGTGCTCTCAGACTGGCTAAAGCTGCCTTCAATAATATCATTCCACTCAGCTAATCAAGCTTAGTCTCTACCTCGTTGCCCTTTGGAGTTAATACTAAAAATAACTTTTACTGCAATATGGGTTAAGCAGTTGTCACTTTGTTCCTGCCCCCTGTTAAGCTTTCCAGTCCAATTACAGATCCTAACTTGTGCCGGCAAGAGATTGAGTAATAAAAAAACCCAAAACCCAACATATTATGCTCAAAGAATCCTTTTTTTCCCACATGTATCTGTCTTGCAGTGTAGCTGCACTTGCTCCAAATCAGCAGAAAAAGAGAGAGGAGGGGGAGACTGCTGCTGAACACTTGGGTGCAGCCGCAGGAGAAAGATGACAAAATTATCTTGTCACCCCCTCTAACAATCAAACACTGATGGAGGGAGAACAAGTCATCCTTACACCTAATTAAAATGCAGTTTAAATTCAGGATTGTAATGTTGACAAATTACAATAGGTTTAATGAAAAGAGACTGCATGAGAACACAATATTTGGCTTTCTCTTTAAAACTCTGCATTTTCTGTCAGTGCAACACTTTTAGGGCTTGTCTTTTACAACCTTTGCCTATTGCCTTCATTTATGGTATCTATTAGCTAATTAGTCATAAGAAACCTAACCTTAAACTCAGTCTCATGTGGATTCAGTCAATCAGAGAAACCCTGGTGACTGGCTTGCAGCAAATTTTCCTCAGATACCTGTCATGCCTCTGGAGTGGTTGATTGCACTCTGGCCTTTAAGCAGAACTGTGAATGATCCTGGTTTAGTTCCCTCTTCTCAGGATGTGGTGTGGCTTTTCTAGCAGCCTCCTGTTGTGCACAGCCAGATAAAATGAAGGCTATACTAAAGGGAATAGGATTGCAGTCTCAGACTTCAGTAGTGTCAAAACCTGGCTCCAGATTAGTCCCAGCTACTGGCAGTCTTGTGAAATGATATGATACAGCCCGTGTATCCTAACTGTGCTTTGTAAATTATAAGTAAATCTAGCTCAGGTCATTGGGAAGAGCTCATCAAATTCCAAAACCTTAGTAGTACTCAATTTACTTGTTAAGTTTACAGGGAATACACTGGGGTGTGTTCAGAAGCATTAACACTCAAGATTTCACTGCCTACTTCTGTAGGCACAGGGAAAAATTCCAGCAATTTCACTAGATTTTAGAGTGAGTTGCTTAGGGCTTAGTCTGTGTTCCTTCCCCCTCCCTAAATGTCTGCAGTGAGGTCAGACAGACACGCTGGCATTTGCTATTCTTTCTTTTTCCATTCTTTTCTTGCAGGAGAAATTTCTCCTCTGTATTATGGCAGGCAGTGGGATTGACCCTTGGTGGGTACCAATTGCTTTGCAAGTATTGATGTGTCCTGTCAGAATTAGCACTGGCTGGTTCAAAGGTTATTCTGTGTTGTTTTATACATTCCATTAGCTGCTTTTCAGTGCAAAAGAGTACAACTTCTTTTGTGGAATATAGCATAAAATGTGCAGGGTTTGAGACCCAGGCTGACTTCTTCCTCTGAACTGAGGGTTTGAGGAACAAAAAACTTAAGACAGCTTTGCAGCTCTTCCTTCTTCTGAGAGATGGGGTTATACTGCTTTTCCACTTAGAGTAAAAGGGAGTAATAATTTCTTGATTAGCTGCATCATTTAACATGAGATGTTCACTGATTATAAATGCAAAATGCTTGTTTGCATTTCTGTGTCACATAGTTGAAGCCTGGTGTCATGGAATATTCACCAGTCATGTTGGTTTTTACAGCTTCGTTACAGAAATACTGTCTTTATCGAGGGTACTTTCATGACTGAAAAAATGGAGAGCAAGAAGGTATTCAGTACAAGGTTGCTTCATGGGTTTTTTTAATTGTTGCTTTTCTACACAAATAATTCTTCCAGTATTGAGCTCTAACCTAAATTGATTTTTAGAGAGATTTGTTAGCATTACCCTTTGGCTCTGCAGATAAGACTTTTGGAAAGTGTAGGTTGTGAGTGTTAAGAAATGTCTAAAGTGACTGTGGTAAGCCTGTTTCCATGCTGTCTGAGAGGGTGTTATGTGAGACTCTGGCCTCAAATATTTGTGCTTGCACAGATGATTGACTTAAAACCCCAGCACCTGTGATCTCTGCAATGTTCAATCTATTTGTGCAGCTGTTCCTGTGAGACAGTTACATGCAGTAATTGATTAGTTCAGCAGTCCTGCTATGGCACTGTGGTGTTATGAAAGCTGGTGAATTAAATAATATTTCAGGAGCATACTTCCCCTCATTCTGCATGACACTTCTCGGGTACCAGTGTTTTGCTGTAGGAGCCTTACTTTGCCAAAATTGTTAAAATGCCTAAAAATACTGATTTTGAGAGGTAAAAGCATCTGTTTTCATCACTTCCTTTACTGAAGGCAAACACTCTTTCTATTTCATTTGGTGAAATAAATTGAGTGCAGAAGAAGCAACCAAGATACCTTGTCTTAATTCTTTGTCTGAAGAGAAAATTTTATGTTTGAAATTATAAAGATGATAGAATTTAACTGTACTCACAGAATTAATACAATTATTAATATATAGCACTGATATAATTAAAAAGAAAAAGCCTTAATTGATTTTCTCCCATGTTACATAACTGTAAGAGAACAGTCCATTAATTTAACCACACGTAGAATAAAAATACTCTCTCTTACAATACCAGGTTTAATCTCAATTAATCTGTTGAGATTAAAAGGGACAATAGTGTGGTCTATGACTATTTCCATTCTGCTGTGCACAGTTAAGTTTATTTTTCAGACTAACATTTTTCTAGGAGTACCTCAGCGAGCAATAATCAAGCTGTGCAAAAAGCACTGCATGAATTACAGATTTTATGTATATAAAGAATTTTCTTTACTGTGCTTCCATGAACCTAACAAATACTGTGAGCTGGATTTTACATTGGAACCCTCTTGAGAGTTCAAGTTCTACAGGGTAAGAGTTGATTTAGGACTAAAGCAGTTTTACATCTGATAAATCCCATGGGTTCTGACAGGGTACACTTTATAACTATTAGCAGAAATGACCCTTATTCTTTCAAAATGTTTCTACCCGTCTACTTTTGATGGTTTCAATGCATGCTTGGGGTTTTTTCGGTGGCAACAGTTTCTTGCAGATACAGATCTTATAATTTGTGTTACTCACTGGGTCGTAGTCCTGCAAAACACTAGATGTGAAGTGTGCAGTGGAGAGGATGATTATCAACCCAAATGTTTTGTTACAACAGTTATTTACAAAGTCAGAGTCTTCATAATTTGTATTTATGATAAGGATACGTGCCTAGATAAAGGATTAGCCAAATGATGTTTAGGAGAATCTTAATTTAGAATAATAAAATTTCATGTGTAGGTGTAGATGCAAAACAAGGTCAGTGGAGTGAGAGATTATGGTTGTTTTGTAAATCTGGATTTAGGAATTGAAAGACTGAAACTCAAGTGCTCACAATTTAAATAGAAAAAAGAAGGGGGAAAAAACATCATAAGCACATACTACTGTGAAAGAATTAAAAATTGGTGTAAGAGAAATAAAGAAAAGGTGGGATTGCTTTAGATTTTTTGAGCTTTGTCACTTTACTGAATGGAGAAAAGACATATATGTTCAGTAATACCTAGCATGTAGTAATATAACCGTGGCAGCACTGTGATGACATCATTCTCCTGTCATGTGTGAGATATGAAACAAATCCTGCCAAGGTGTGAGGAGACATCTAAAACTTACCCAAGCTCTGTCATAACCATGGATCAGAGCCTTTTTACACTCATGCTGTTTTAAATCAATACGATGCATTCTGGCATGATTTACAGCTATTCTGAGTTTATAAATTGGTGAAACGGGTCTTAAAAAGGTGATTCCTTGTTTTAGGAATTGGTTGATGTTAAGCTATATGCTCTCCTGTAGGCCTTATCAAAACGACAAAGGGTAGTCCAGGAAAGCATGGGAGAGGAGGCCTAATTAAAAGTTTTTGAGTTATTTCTTGTCTTTCAATAAAGTAGAAGTAGCTCATTAGGAGCCTCAGGCTTGATCTGAGTGCTTAATAAATTCCTTTTAGTTTGTTACATGTATTCTTACTGCTGTAAACCGTTTAAAATTCCTTAATGCAAAGCAAGAATAGGATACTTTAAAACCCAACAAAGAGAAGCATATTTCAACAGCATTTTTAATTTAAGTTGCTTTTGATACTGGAAGAAAATATCTATTGTTCTTTGCCTTATGATCAGTCCTGAACTTTTAAAGACAATTCATCAAGATTTAAATATCAGTGTTAAAAAAAGTGATTCTCATTCTCTTTTTTTTGAATCAGATTACACTTTTCTCCTAATGCAAAATTTTTCTCTATATTTAAAAGGGTTATAAAGTTATAAAGGGGAACTGTACCCACTCCTTATTTATTTATTTTGAATAAGAGCTAGTATCTCATAAAATCTTATGGATGATGAGCTGAGATCTTAAAGTCATGGAATACATTGAATGTCCTCCTAAAGTTCTGAGCTGGCAGAAGTTACTGTAGATATCTGGGACTATATTTGAAAACAATATGTAAAAATTTATAAGAAAAATATAGATGTTTTGAAAACTGTGAGGAAAAAGTTCTCAAAATACATGAAACAGAGTCTGACAAGTAGACAGCTGGAATATATCTTTTTGTGATTTTGCCTTCTTGCTCTGAGGTCACATCCAAGTGTTGTTTAGCAAATATTTACCCAACATGTTATTGAAAACCCCCAGCCTAATTTCCATAATCTTCGTAGGCACTCTTGTAGAACTTTGCTGTCCTTCTGATTATGTAGGAAGTTGCTTTAAACTCCAGTCTAGCCTCTAACCTTTCCCTGCTGTGAAACAAAGCAATTATTCTTTGTTTTACTCTTTACAACCTTGGAGAATAGTTAACCTCTATACCCCTTTAAAAAAAATTTTGAGTTACATAAGAACTGCTGTGTCTACTAAGCACCTTGCTACCCTTTATGTACTTACAAATTGATCATTTAACATTTGCTCTGGCATCTTCCAGGATGTGAGGTAAGCTGATATTTTATTCCCTGTACTCTTTCTATGCTAAAGAAAGCAAAGTGCTTGCCTTTCACCAGCTCTCCGTGACTTCTCAAGGATAATGATTCAGAGATTTCTTTGGCTTTAGGCTACATTTGAGCATGCCCCATTGACTTTAATACAGTCAAATTATCCATTCTCTGCTGTGCCCTTTAACTGTTCTGCCCTGCTCTGTACCTACTTGTTGATATTAATTGTGTAAAGTGGCCTTCCACAAAATTCAGCCTTGTCTTGGTCACCCCTTAATGTGCTCGCTCCCTGCCCCTCCAGGGTGGCAGCTCCTCAGGCTGCTGAAGGGATTCCTCCCTCCCTCTGCAGCATTCCATGGCATCTGCTCTCCTGTGCCACACCTCTGCAGCAGGGCCACCCCCTCAAACCCTCACCCACCAGGATTCCCTGCCTGGCACTCAGTGCTGCTGCTCACAACGTGTTTCATCCAAAGTGAAGCGTTCTGCCCTGAGGATCTCAGGCATTCCCTGCCTATCTGTCAGCACTGAATGAAAAGCAACTACCCACCTAATTGTTTCTTCTAACTTCAAATACATAAATAAAGTAGTAAATCTGTGAACCTGAGGACATCTGTGTCTTGTTGTATTACATTTCCTGCAGCTCTCAAGTCAGCTATAGCCTTTATTACCAAGTTTGTTAGGGAAACCTGACCTTGATTGCTTTTGTTTTAGAAAAGTCACAACAAATTTTGAAAACATGAAATTAGATTTATGTCCTCTCAAGTTCAACATCTTGAAATTAATATAAAGACTAATGCAGGATTATTCTCCTAGAAGAATAATGAAATTCTTAAAGAAGTTGTCTTCAAAAGGCAGAGCCTTCAGAAAGCTATTGCAGAACCCAGATGGGTTTTTACAGAAATCAACAACCCACTAAGACAATGTAAGTAAATTCCCTGATTTCAGATGGGTAAAGCAAAAGCATCTACCTTGTTTGAATAGAGGTCATAATAACTCTTCAGACACTGTAAGAAAATGTTTGGGGTTTTTTTTTCTACTTCTGTGGAGAAGAGGTAAAATGGGTTTCTAAATTCTGAAGCTGATATTCTGGAAGAAACACCTTTAAGAAGGGATGTGCAATCAGTCAATCCAGAATTTAATGATATATTCTATTACTGCTCAGGATAGATTTCAGTTGCTGTTTTCTGAAGCTTGAAGAAATTTTCTTGTGCCTTAGACAGAAGGTTTTCTTCTTTCCTGCCAGAAACAACCCAAGCCACATGTTATACTACTGCTTTATCTTCAGATCAAATGCAGAAATTCTCTAAGACACAGTAGCTTCTTGTCCACTTTCAGTCATATTTATATCAGGTCTTTTTAAGGCTGGTGTGAGTTAGAGAGATCAACAAAAGAAAAGAGTAGACATGCTATGGAGATACCAACTCATACATCAGGTACTTGGAATGATGGAGGGAGAGCAGAATGTAAAAAATAAATTCAAACCACAAGCCTGGGTGCAGGTGCTTGGCAAATTAACGTGTTACTACCTCTTTTTACTGCTGAAGTGTGATTGTGTGGTAGAAAAGAACATAGTCAAAGAATGGAAGAGAAGATAGGAGAAAACCTGCCAATCATCTCCTCTGGTCCTTTAAGAGTGTGGTGAACCCCTGTGTGCTTCACAGGAGTTCCTTGTTGTGGACTCCCTCCCCTCTTGTACTTCATCAAAACCTGTACCTTAGCAGTTGTGATTTGTAGGCTCTTCATGTGCAGAGCAATTGCTCATCTTGGATCTCCTCCTGATTGCCTCATTTATCTGTCTTTCAGGCACTCAAGTAAATTAATTTAACTTAAAATTAATATCTTGCCAAAAGAAAATGTTGTATAAATACTCATAGCCTTTGTGGGACTTATCTCAAGTGTTAGTATAAATGATGGCATTTTATTATCTTTTCATAATATTTTACTACTTGTGAAATAAAAATCAGTTTAAATGTAGTTTAGCATTGTCTGCCCAGAGATAATGAATATCTCTGAAATAAATCCAAACACATTAGCAGCCTTTTCAATAGACTTTGTACTCCCATCTAGGAATCTTATTAATTTCCGTGTGTTGGAATATTTCACATTCTTCTTTGTACATTATGCAGGTAGAAGTGTCAACACTATATCTACCAAGGAAATTCAAGAGATGCTGACTAAGCCAAGGTGTGTAGATTTCACCTATAATTAATATACACTCCTTCAGCTTGTGTTTCCTGATTTGAAGCAAAATTTAAAGGCATAGCCATCCACAGTCATGCAGAAAGGCTTTTATTTCCTTTCTCTTCACACAGCTTTAAATTGTTTATAAACCAACAGCACACAGGTACCTTGATATGAAAAGCTTACACATAGGTTTTTTACATTTTAAGAACAGCACATAACCAGGTACACCAGAAATGAATACAATTAACCACCTGGCCAAATAGAAGGAACAAAATTTCCTGTGTTATTCTGGTCAGCCTGTGATGGGCAGCACCTCAGACCAGGTTAGGAAAGCACCAAGAATCTTCCACCCAGGGCAAAGAGCTCCCCACCACCTCACTGACGGTGCCTAGTGGGCTCCCAGCTTAGGGACAGCATGGGGACATATTGGCCCAAGTGCCATTTTACTTCTCCAGGTTGCTTCTGACTCTGTGGTAACTGTGGAAAAGGTGTTTTTTAGGATGCCATACACCTTCTGGGAATTCTTTTATGGCAGTAAAGAAAGAGAAGTACTGGTGTACTGCTGGTGACAATTTCTTTATGATGCATTTTCCACACTTCTCTAAGAGGAGCAGAATACTTCTATAAAAACTGCAGGATAGAAACCTCCACATTTGACCTTCTTATCTCCTGAATTCAAGCAGCCTTTCACATTCCAGGAAGGCTGAAATAACTGTCATGGTTTCTGAAAGCTCCTGGTCTATGAGTTCAAGCCATGTAGCTGACCAGCATTCAGTTGTACTTGGTTTAACTTATTTACAGCTCAGAAGCATGAAGAGAGATGTTTTTTGTGTAGTAGGGTGGAAAAGCCTTCATTAACCCTGCTTCTCCTCCTAAAATAGCATTTGCTTTCTGAACGAGGGAGGACAAAGGGATGCCAAGTAGTCCCAAAATGCCATCCATTCCTAGAAATGTTTCAGTGCAGATGGTGCTGTGAAAACTAAACTATTCCAGAGATTCTAAGTGCCAGATGGAAGCACCTAAGCATGCCTGAGCAGACAGCTACCTCCTCTCCATTCTGGCTGGGCACAAACCACACTGCCCAAGTGATTACAAATGGGAAGTTGTGCCCAATTACCAGATCCTCGAGTTTAATACACCTTATCCACACAAATTAAAGGAACTGCATTTTGAAAGTGTTATGGCAACTTTGAGTTGGTAACTGACTATGTGAAAAAGGAGGTCCAGGAATTATCTCTGGATCTCACTTAACAAGGTCAGCATATTCCTCTGCTCTATTTACATTATTCATGCTATAGCAGTTAAAGGTGCCATCAGCTTTCTCACATTACTGAAAAAGAGACTGCAGACCAATCACTCCTTTTCCTTTTAAGTGCATTCTGATGTCATTTCTTGGTCAGTAACTTTTGTGCTCTCTCAGCTCCTGCAGAGACAACTCCTAAATCTTTAAAAGAGTCCTCAGAATTGTGCTGACACTGTACGCATCTCTCTTGCATTATGTAGTGGGACTTTTAACACATGGGGTATTCAGGTTTTAGGTGGAAGTGTCATCAGCTTTTTATAAATTAGGTTCTAAGCCAGTTTGGATACAGTGTGGGAGCTGACTCAGTATCACAATCAGTTCAGAGATTTTTTTTTTCTTTTTTCCTTTGCTATTAGGTCAAAGAAAATATAGCTCCTAATAAAGAGATAAAAATTTTTTCTCCTTTTCAAAACTGTCCCAGTGGTCTGTGTGCAAGAAATTTGCCATTGCATTTATAGGTAAAAAAGGGTAGACACTGAAGATCCCTCACACCCATCTCTAAAGCACTGAAGAGTAGAAAATACTTTTAAATAAAATAAACTTGCAGGAAACACTGAAGTGTAAGCAGAAGATAAAGATGTAGTTCTGAGGTATGGAGGCAATCACAGGAGAGCCCCTAGAGGCAACAGCATTCAGTCCTCTGGCTTGTTCTCAAGGAAATCATTCCTAGATATTTATGTCTGTTTATGTTTTCCTCACTGACTTACAAGATTGTGGACAACACACTTTGTCTTCTCTTGCTCTGCAGCTCACAGATAGTGCTTGTGTCCCTTTATCAAGGGCTGACAATTCCAAGGGAGAAGAGGCTGTAGCTAAATCACCTCTTTATGTCCTCTCCTCCATGATTGTCACATAACTTACATCCAAGTTTTATGAAGATTTTCTCCTTTTGTTCTTGAAGGGTGTTAAGTAAGGTTATCAGGCAATAAAAATGTTTGCCTGAACCATTATTTGTTCTGCACAATGCATTTTCAGTTGAAAACAGCTTCCAGGGAAAAAAGGGCACAGTCTTGAATAATAAGAAAGCCACAACTGTATCTGTACCAGCTCATATTTGATAGCTATGTCCTGCAGTCTGCTGCCCTTCCAAGACACTAAAAGTCAAGCAAGTTTTGTGTTTTCCACCACCACCAAAAAAAAAAAAAAAAAAAAAAAAAAAAAAAAAAAAAAAAAGAAGAGGAAATGAAACCCAAGGCCTGAGGTCACTCTATTTGAGTTGTGGAGTTCAGAGGAAGCAATCACATACCTAACTGAAGAACTGAAGGAAGAGACTATGCTTGCAGGGAACACATGGACAAAAGAGGAGGACAAAAGAAGGGGTTATGATGAATCCCATGCACAGCTGGCAGGAAGCTATAAAAGGTAGGCAGGCTGTCTTGGAGAATCCTTTTTCCTATATAAGTAAAATTTCTGTCTCATTATAGTAAGGAACAGAACTTTTTAACTTTGAGAAATTAAACCAGGAACAAGCTCTGAGCAGACTCTACCTCAAGCTCTTTAAAAGAACATTTTTCAGTTCTCTTCTACAAATCACATTGCATGTAATGGGTATAGCTATGTTCATGGTAGACAGAAAGGGACGAATTAAGATTTTTCCTGACAAGGATAATTTTACAGGGCCTGATAAGGAGGTGAATCCACAGGAGGGCACAGAAAGAAGACACAGAAGAAAATGTCAACCTGGCAGTAGAATTTAACAGGGGAGGCTCCCAAAGCACACTGCTGGCGAATCTGATTCCTGTTTCTAGCAGCATTTGGTCTCCTGACTCTCTGTTAGGGAACACTCAAGACCAAGAGCAGGCACACCCAGAGTACTTTTATAGACTCTAAGACTCTATTAGCAGAAGTCATATGAAATGTGTCACTAGAAATACTAAAATAGCTCAGTCCCTGTATCAAAACAAATGAAAAATGCACCAAGCTAGTGTTCCTGAGGTCTTTCCTTTCTGTAATATGTGTTTGGGAAAAACGACAGACCAGAGGAGCCCAGTAATCCCACAAAGGGGTAAATTATTTTCTTTGGTCTTCCCTCTTCCTGTAATGGGTGGAGACACTACCTGGGTTACTTCTCTGCTGTTTGTTGCACTCTGGTGATCCACAAAACAAAGGAAGCTGCTTCTGTGTGGGGCTGTCCATGACCTTACTGTATTCTCATGCTGGGGACTAACATGTGGAAAAAAAACAGGGTGTGTCAGTATTTAATCAGTATCTGTGGATGCTTAGTCTATGTTTTACAGTTGCTGTAGTTTCTAAAATACCTCTCTTGATAAAAATTAAGCTAGCCAGAACTTGGTCATCTATAATAATGTGAAGAATTTAAATGAAAAAAAAATTTCTTTTAAACATAGATATTTTCTAATTCAGTGTCTGATAAATGATGCTAGGGAATACAGAAAAAAAATTCTCAGAATTTTTAGTGCAATATGAGATGAGATTAACTGTAAAATGCTACTGAAGGTTAATAGGTTGAAACTGTGAGGACACATAATAATCTGTCAATTAATCTCAGTATCCAGCAGCTGTCATGTGCAAAGCAGTTCATACAGCTAAACAAAACAACAGATTCACTGGCTTTTTCAACATTAATGCAAAGAATTAGCTTAATGGTATCCTATCATCCATGGTTTGCCTGCAGGGCCTACTTCATCATTTTTTTCGGAGATTAAGATGAAAAGAACACAGTTGTTATTCAAACAGAACTGTTCCCTGCTTGAGCTACTTGCTATTTCTCACAGCATCACAGCAAACTATTTGTGTGAGTCCAGTATATTAACTGAAATTTATAGGCTCACATTCAGTACAGCTCATTCCCTCTCATGGCCTGGGGCTGCTCCTCTGATGTTGTACATTCAGTCTCTGAAGTTGTCTGGGGTCTTGCCCAGATTAGTAGAGAGGTGTTCTGTACACGCAGCCCATCTGCCTCCCTCTACCCTCAAATGTATGGGAGCAATCAGATTCAGGAGACTCAGCCCTGGTGAGGCACATCTGGAGTGATGTGTCCAGTTCTGGGCTCCTCAGGACAGAGGAGACAGAGAGCAGGAGCATCTCTCTTAGGAGGAAAGGCTGAGGGAGCTGGGCCAGTTCAGCCTCAAGAAGAGAGGACTGAGAGGGGACTTTATAAATGTCTGTCAGCATCTGAAGGGAGGTGTCAAGAGAATGAACCAGGCTCTTCTTTGTAGTGCCAGGCAATGGGACAAGGACAATGTGCAGAAACTGATGCACAGGAAGTTCCACTTGAATATGAGGAAGAATTTCTCTACTGTACGGGTGACCAAGCGCTGGAACAGATTGCCCAGAGAGGTTGTGGAGTCTCCCTCACTGGAGATCTCCAAGCACCATCTGGGCAAAACCCTGTGCCATGTGCTCTGGGATGACCTTGCTTGAGCAGGGAGGTTGGACCAGGTGACCCACTGTGATCCCTTCCAACCTTTCCCATCTTGTGATTCTGTGGGAGTGGAGAAGCCAGGCAGCACAGGGATGTTCCATAAGGTACAAGTTCATTCTGCAAAGCCAACAAGCCTCACTCCAAAATAAAAAAAGAAAAATGACTGCACAAACTGGCCCAAAAAGGCAGAAGGGGTGGATGAATGATTCTCTTTGAGATTTTATTAATTTATCACTGTATTGCTTCTGATTATTCCACAAAACCAGAAAGGACAATCTGGTTTAGTCATCAGCAATCACAATGCTGCTTTTAAACCTTCCATGGACAGAAAAACTTTTCTACAAAAGCATTATTCTTTGTTTCTTTAGAAAAAAAAAAATAAAAAGTTATCTAGTTGTTTGCTTGTTTAAATTTTCCATGCAGTTTAATTGTGTGTCATAGTCTATTCTAATTCCTCCATAGTTTGTTGGATTTTAGCAAAAATTGTATTCATTTGAAATCTCCATATCCCACTGTGAGTACTACAAGAGTTTTTCAACATGGAGAACATCATGGGAAGAGTCTTTGCATTTTTACATAGGATTTCATCTTGGTAGAAAGAAGCAAAATTGTTTTGTAAATGGCCAGAGCAACATAATTTAATTTTTGTGGATAAATCTTTGGTCTCAACACTCTTCAGAGGATTGGGAGAACCTTATCCTGAAATTCAAAGCAAGTTGAGAGTTTAAGACTTAGCATTAGGTGACAATGGCAGTGATTATTTATGTGAACACTTCATTTTATGCACAAAAAGAGAAACCCAAACAAATTCAAAAGAAAAAAGCACATCTATGCAATCTAAGCCCCCATGTTTTTTTCCAGGAAGGTGCTTTCTGTATCTTTTGAGCTCTGAACTAATGCTCAAAATTTCCTAGTGATGGCTATGGTGCCTTTTAACTGCAGCCTGGTTTGGTGTATATGGTACTCTGTAGTTTACAGAGCATCTTGCTATTAAAATTCATCACCAACAGGGAAAACAAGATATTATAAATACTGGACTCTTTGTTCCTTAAATAAGATGAGTGCCTGTGAGTGTCAGGTTTCTTTCATATGTTTTTAATATGTCTCTATTTTGAAGAAATGGCTGGTATGCCAATGCAGTTTTCTTGTTCTAGTGAGTAATGAAGCTTGGCTGGAAGAAAGGAAACACAATTCTGGTGAATAAAATCTGTTTACAGTGAAATTAAGCCTGGTCTGCTTTGCTTCAGGGTAGTTAAACAAAAAGTGTTTGCTTTCTTAGCACTGATTCACAGTTTGAAATTCCTTGGTCTCTGGTGTAGGAAGGAGAGGACTTTCTGCCACTTTAGTGCTGGAAATAAACAGCTGCCATGCCCAAAGCACCGGTGGTCTTCTCTTCTTAACATTTCCACATGATGCAACTGAGATGGCACCTTACCCACGGTATTTTTGTTATTTCATTGTTAGACATTTTCTTGAAGAAAAAGTAAGTTTCTTCAGATAAACATGGGACCCCTTTCCTAAAAGGTATTGTAAACACATCCTTGTTTACAGTGGGACAATTCTGAGCACAGGCTTGTATTTGAGACTGGGGAAAACGCACTCAAACATGTAGTCAACAGCTACAAATTAGTCAGGAAATGTTTGGAAGTCTCTATTTCTAACCAACTTGATTTCAGTGTTTGTGTTAGAAGAGCTGACTTTCTCTGAAGTGCTTTTGGTGTCCTTATGAAACCTTGCTTTAACAATCCACCCATGCCCATGCCTCTGCCCTTTATTTTCAGAACCATTTTTGTTCCTGGGTTCTGTGCCAAGAAAACTAAACACACTATTGGAAATCTTGATGGCATAAGTACATGGGGTGTCTGCTTTCATGATTTGTTTATTAGACACTGCAATTTGGTTATGAGAACAATATCGATTTTTGAATGTTAATGAAATAATCAAACTTTGGGGGTGTGGGGTTTTTTTCCCATTATTTTTAGCCAGCTCTTCTCAGATCTGTGTGAGAATTGGAACCTTAACCTTGCAATTCAGCTTCTTCAATTATTTATAGTACAATAACCATGCAAGGGCTAAAACAATGGGATTCCCCTGCTTACAGGAAACAGATCTTCCAGCTATATTTAATATTTAAACACCCTTAAGCTATTAGACATTGGAACTGGGAAACTGTGGGACATCACTATTCAGACATGATGATCAATAAAATATAAGAAACAGTTTATATACACTGGTCATTATCAGTTGCTCTTTTTGAAGCTGTAAATTGACTCAGTCTTCAGAAGGAAGTACTTTCCTGTTGAGCTGATTCACATCATTCTTGTATTAGACAAAACAGGGCGATTCCTTATTTATCTGCTTTAAAATTCCTTACAGCCAGGCTTGAAGTAAAATAGGTCTCACTGAAATGTCATTGATGATTGGCTTTTTAAAGAAGATCCATGGTGCAATTTTAAAAGGAAAACATGGTCTGTTTATCACAAAATACTTTGGGGTAAGACAGCTGATAGCAACTCTTGCTTCCAAAAGAACTCCTCCTAATGGATTTCAAAGCCATGATGCTCTGTGTGTGTGTGCAGTGTCTTGGTCCTCATTTTCAGATTCTGTTCCACATGTGAGAACTGTATTTGTGCATGTATTATAGACCTTGTTTTTAATCTTGCCTTCTTTTGAGATGTCAGAGACTAATATTTATGGAATTGCTATTTATGATTACCATGATAAAAGAAAAAGGAAATTGCTAACAGTGAACAAAATTTAAGTGACACTGAGTAATACCTAAATATATTTTTATCTTCAGGTTTGGATGACATCTGCCTAATGTTGTATCCAAGTCCAATAAGAGAAGATAAAGATGTTAAGTTGAAAAGAGCACGGCAAGTAATGGGATAATCACTAAAAGGAAAGGCAAGAAAGGACTAAACACAACAGTCATTTTGCAGGAGTAATAAGGATTAACAGAGTCAGAGATTCAGAACGCTTCNTTTTTAATTATTATTATTATTTTGTCCTTGTCTTAAAGGAATAGCACAGGGGCTGCTCCTGCTGGCTCAGGAGGAGTTGTTCCTTTGTTCCCTGGCTTCTCACAGGGACCCTGTGTGCCATATTAACTCTCTGGCATTGCCAAAATCTGTGTAATGTGCTGGAGCATCCAGGCCCTAGTGTACTCTGAAAGCACCAACTGTTTGCTCAAATTAATATCATATTTGCAGTCTGTAGTGGAATCTGTGAAGAGGGCAGTTTTTACTATCCTTCAAGGCTGAAAAGAATCAAGCCAAGAGGTATTGGTCAATGATAGCATACAAAAATTCTGAAACTAAACATTGTTTGAGTTTTTTTGTCCAGATAGGGTAAAATAGAATTACAGCCCTTTCTTTCCTTTGTTCATTATGAAATGGCTTTAAGTCAGTCTCTAAGTAATAACATTTTACATTTAGATAACAACAGCAGGAATACATAAAAACATGGGTCTTGTGGGCTGATTCCCCAAAAGATTCCTAGAATAACTAAATTAATGGGACACCCATCAAATCCCTGTACCTGTCTCTGAATATTATTTTCTATGCAAAGGCAATAGTGGACTTGGTTTTTGTTTTGTAATTAGTGGTCACAGAAAGGAACTCCTTTGGAGCCATAGCTGGCAGGTGGCCTATCAAACCACATCTGGTCTAGAAAAAGGTTCATTTTCAGCACCAGACTGAGTATTTAATCCTTTCTTCACTGCCACCATGGAGGGAGAAGCATGGAAATGGATAATGCAAAGGGAGTGCATTTAGGGCATACTTACTGTCTGACAATTTTTAATTTAACAAGTGACTGGCAATACCTAGCTATGGTGAAAAACAAGTTCTGTCTTTATATCTTGCCAGGGGAGGGATTGTGTGATGGCAAGAGGAGTAGAGCTTTATTGAAGTAGAGGTGAATGCCTGAGCAGCAGGGAAGGCCATCCTTAATTCTCTCCTTACTGGGCTATAAATCCTAGTTCTCCTTCCTTATGGGTCAAACAATGTTACAGAAATATCTTTTTCAGACAGGTGTGGGTTTTACCTCGGGCAAGAAAGCTGTAAAAGCCAAAGGTCCCGGGAGTTTACGCTGGCCCAGCGTTAGTCTCGGTTTAGAGGAAGCAATGACATTGCTGTTTTAAGTTCCCGAACCTTTGTCCATGCCCTAGCCGAGGGTGCTCCCAGGCAGATGCAGTGTAGCTGGGTAAATTCCCTCTCCCCCATCCCTGTCCACTTGCTTTTCCACTCCCGTGCCGCCTGGAATGCTCTCCTCGAAAATACAAAGCACAAGGAGAGATTTTAAAAAGAGTGGGGAAAGGTTTTTGGTTTTGTTAAAAATAAAAAACAAACCCCAAACTTCTAACAAAACCTTTGACTTGTACGAGGCGAGAGCCGCAGAAGGGCTGTGAAATGCAAAGCCTTTGTTGTATTTACAGACAGTGTCAGCAGCCGACTGGACACGCAGATAAAAATCTAGCGGTCTACGTGAACTCCAAGGAGTGTTTTAAAGCAAAGCTCCCTAAGCACCTGTTCTCAGTCCACACATACACCTGCACGTAGCCTAAAAAGACCGAGACACCCACGTAGCAGAACAATGGCAGGGATTTCTATTAATAGGTTAAATGAAGGTATAAGCAAGCCCTCCTGCCACTTGTAGCAGACCAGCTCCGACAGCTCTTTGCCTTCAGAGCCACTTGCTGGAGTTCAGCAGGTGACATTAGACTTAAATATTCCACACTTTTTCTTTTTTTCTGGAGACTTTTTCCGATTCTGCTAGGCTAAATTCAGCTCGCAGTTCATCTCTGTGGGTAAAACTGCTGTCTTTGAAGGAAACAACAACCTGCCTAATCTTTATGGTTTTAATTTATTTTATTTTTATCAAGAAGGTATTACGGATACTTTCCTCAGTGCACATAAAGCTGAAATGAAAGGATTGCGTGTCCCTGGTGTAAGAAGTCAAAAGCCACTCTTCTAAAAAGTTGAACGAGGTATTTTACCCTTCCAAACTAGTCTGAAAATACTTGCAACGTTGTACAAGGAGCAAATTAGCGAGTAACAAAGTAAAACCTCAATTTGAAGCGACATAGAATTGGATATTGGTATCTGACAGTACCTGGGCTGAACTAGAGCAAAGAGGAGTTTTGTCAGAGCTTTTCGATCTGATGTTTCCCACCAAACTAATTTTCACTATTGCACCATTCCTATTACCTAAGTCCATCTGCAGCTCGGCTAATGAGCCCATTACAGCATTATTTCGGCGTGCCTCGGGTGTGGATCGCAGAGGATGGGCATCCATCAGACCGAGGATCTGGGGCTCTGCAGGCTCGGAACTCTCCGAGGGTGTTTCCCGCAAACGATACCATCTAGGAAAAATCGGGTGCAACTCAATTACGCTTTATCAATTAGAAAAACTTTGGAAAATGAGAAGCAAAGCCCTGCTCCCGGCGGCGCGGTGCGGGACGGGGCTCGGGGCGTTCCCGGGATGCCCAGCCCGGCGGCACCGGGCAGCGAGCTGTACCTGGGCTGCAAGGGGCTGGGGAGGCAGGGGAGAGTGCCGGGGTCCCTGCAAATCCCCATCCCGAGAGTTGCCGGCTGCCCGCCGTTCCCCTGCATCAGGCGGGGCATTATCGCAGGCTTTTGCATAATTGCGTACTGACTTCACTAAATGGATCCGCGGAGCTATTTTAACATCTCTCTCTTCCACCGGCAAACAATTCTCTCGGCAAGAAAGAAACAAATGCGGGGGTGGGTGGGAGCTGCAAAAGAACTTCCAGTTGCTCTTGCTCCTTCATTTTGTAGCGTTTCTCTGGGCACAAGCGGCTCAACTCTAAGCAGTTTGGATCCAATTTGGTGCTGGAATCTGCAATCGCCGAGAGGCCTGGGCAGTGCTAAAAGGTCCTGCAGCCTGTGGCTCCACCGGCACTGCTGACACAAGTGTGTGGTGGGTGCTGAGAAGGTTAGTCCTATACCTACCATCCTCCCTTCAGTGCTGATGCCTGTGTACCTAGGCAGTAATGAAAAATGAGTTTGGTTTCAAATCCGTTGCTGTTTTTTTCTTGAGGCCACTGAAGTCAAGAGTGAGGCAAGTGAATTTGGGAAGGCAGAACTGCCCCTTCTGTTCTTGGTGAAAGCTTAAGCTGGAATAAATAGAAGTTCTTGATATGCATTGATTATTTTTTTTCCCCTACCCTCCCTCTAGGAGGGAAGTAAATAGTGCTGCTGGTAAAAAAAAAAAAAAAAAAAAA
>VZTR01015057.1:111583-158463 GCA_013400775.1 Chaetops frenatus | reverse complement strand
AAAAAAAAAAAGTAAGATGCCATACCATATAAGTTCAACTCATCAGAGAAACACTCTACCACAAATGAAACTTGTCCTGCAAGCTTAAGGAAATGCAGGTAATTTTTCCATCTTTGGAAGGTATGAATATTTTTATCACCCAGCTGGAGAGCAAAAGAAATACAGGAAGGTTGGCTAAAGTGAACTGAGGGGAAAATTTATTTTGAATGATGATGCTATCTAAATGACAATAGATACTTAGCTGCAGGAGTAGTTTCAGCCAGTTTTCTCAAGAGAATTGGAAATCTCATGGTGGTTAAAATAAACCTTCCATCAGACCACATTTGTGATTTGTTTTTCTCTGACAGGAGAAAATGTAAACAGTCCTACTGCAAATATTTTAACTGGTAATAGTCCGGAGTGACAGAAGTGATTAAAAAAATTATTTTGGCACCATAATGTTTGCTGGAGTACTTAGTGATGTTTGAGTGTTGCATCAGGGAGTCAAGATATTGCCTCAGCTCATCCAAAGCATCATTGGGTGAGTGGGGAGGAATATATTGAAATGTTGATCATGTCACACGTTAGTGAGCTGCGTATTGACAGGCAGCTTCCATACTCAAGGTGTTGATTTTGCTTTCTTGTTAAGCCCTCCCAGTGATTTGTGACTAATCTATATCTAATTTAAAGTATTCAATAGAATCTCCCACATCTCTATTTTGAAGGCCATCTTCTTTGATAGGAATGCTCCTGGACTTTATTACCCCCTGATTACAGTTAAGCACGCTGTGCACAAGCCTTGAGAGAGCTTGGCTAACGACTCATAATTAGTTTGATAGCCAGTCCTATTAGACAATCCACAACATTTTCTTCCCCACCTATTAGTTTTATGATCTGTGACTCCTTCATGGGAATTACAACAGGAGAAATTGCAAAACAAGCGTTAAGATGAAATTGAATAACGTTATTTACTTGTGATTGCAACTGTAATTGTTTAAGTATTGACAACATGCAGTCAGCAAAAGCCTCTCAGCTGCCTGTTTGATGTTGTGATTGCCTCACCTTGGGAGTGTGGTACTAATTTTAGCATTTCTATTTCCCTCATTATTGAATCCAGCTTTGATTAATGTGAATGGCATTGGCCAGGATGAAGGAACACTCAGTTCTTCTGAGAAAAGCTGAAAATTTACCTCTAAAATCTTACAAAAGGTTTGTTTGTAAGAAAAAAATAATATGAAAAAATGTCTTTTAAAAGTAAACATTTTTCACACACGAGACTAAAATTTCTATAAACCATAATCAAATTGAAATTATAATAGGGAGATCATTAAAAAGAAAATATTGAGAGGTATAAAAATATTATAAAAATAATATTTTTCCCTCAATTTTTGACAAGATGAGGAAAATATGAGAAAAAGGGCAAGTACCTTCCCCCTCCCTTTTGTTTAGAATAAAGATTTGAGTGACAGAAATTAAGGAAAACCATGCTGATTAAGAAACTGTGGCCCCTAATGCTTAATGAAGTGGCCACTGATCACTATGTGAATGTCTGGGAGGGCCTTGACTCAGAGCACAGATGTGAATTTACACTCAGGAGGTGAATCTGTCACTCCAGCACTGTGCATGCTGAACAGATGTGGATGAGAGCAAGGGCTGGGATCCCTTAATCTCTCACTTCTACCTGCTGAGAGCTACCAGATCAGAGTCTGTCGTCCCTCAGCAAACAGCAATTGTTTTATTCAAAGTGAATCATTCCCAGGGGGACACTGGCAGACACTCACCTGCTGCCTGGCCTCACTGCTGCAAGAGGCCTTAAGTCCATCCCCCTAATTGGAAAGGGAAGAGAGAAATGAAAGCAGCCCCTTGAAGCTCTAAGCTTGAATGTCTTTTTCCTTTCCTTTTTGTTTTGCTTCAGTTTTACAGTGTGGCCTGGGTAGGGGGTTGATTTGGAAGCAAACCTTCAAGGCTTGCTGAGGCTTAGGCATGAAAACAGTGCCATGAGCTGCCTAAGCAAATGTTAAGTAACAAAAAATATTGGATGCTTAAACGACTTAATACAGATTTCTCCAGCATTAAGCTGTGGATGGTTTACAATTTGAGCACGTACACTTGGGCAGCTGTAGGCAACAAAAGACTGAACTCTCTGCAAATCTTACACAGAGTGCCTCTTAGCAAAATTTGATGTGCTAGATCCTGATGATAAACTGATGAACAGGGGGATACAGATGGTAGATTTCTTCTTATTTACAAAACCAGGAGAGAAAAAATTATCCCAAAAATGTATACTATTTTGTTCTTGAGCAGTATACCTAACATTTTATCCATTTAAAAATATCTTAAATTTTCAAATAGAGTACTGGTTTTAATAAGGTGCTAGAATGCTGACTAGAGTAAAGCAGAGTATTTAAAATGGTAATTGATTCCTTTGAGAAAAACAAACAAACAAACAACAAAAACAAAACAAACAAAAAAAACCCCAAAACCCAATGCCCCTGCCCCTCAAAAAAACCACAAAAAAAACCAAACAAAAATCCACAACCAAGGTGTCAATATCTTATGAGTATGTTCAGTATTTCTGTGTATGAGGCACAGAAAGAGGATTCACAGGAATTCACAGAGGAAGCTTTGAAGCCCTGTGTTCCAGGTGACATTCCCTCAGGGGATTGCCAGTTCCTGCTGGAGAAGTGAGGATGTATGAGAACAAGCTCTACAATAACCTTAGTGGCTGTCTTAAGTCAGCTGTGTAAAATATTCTTCATCATGTATATTGCAAACTGTTGCCAAAAGTAAGCACAGGTTTTTGCTTTGCTGAATAAAATTACAATATTTATGTATCTTTTTTTTTTAGTTTCCCATATTCTTTCATGATAAATTATTTTTGAGAAAAAATCCCATTATGACTAAGAGAAGGCAGCAATTATTCCTGTGTAGAGAGGAAGCAGAAAGCTTCCAGCCTCCACAAAAGGCATATCAAATGTTGCAGTTAAACCTGTTCAATGCAAATTTTAGTGGGATGACCCTGGCTGGATGCCAGGTATCAACCAAAGCCTCTCCATCACTCCCCTCCACAGCTGGACAGGGGAGAGAAATTAAAACAAAAAATTCTTGGGTTGAGATAAGAACAGAGACAGATCATTCAACAAATACAGTCACGGGCAAAACAGACTCCAATTAAGATATTAATTGAATTTATTGCTAGTAAAATCAGAACAGGATAATGAGAAGTAAAATAAGACCTTAAAAACACTTTTCCCCCACTCCCTTCCCATTCTTTCCCAGCTCTACCTCCTCCCCTCCAGCAGCACAGGGAGATGGGAATGGGGGTTACAGTCCCATTACTGTTTACAGTTGATAAACCAAATACACAGATGAAAAAATACAAGGGGAAAACAATTATTGCAGCAACATCCCCATATTATTGTGTTCTCATTTTTCTTCTAGTTTTTCTTCCATTTACTGATCTACTAGATAAACAGGCATTCACAGGGTTAATAAAAAATAAAATAAGTTAAATAAAAGGAAAAATAAAATTATTCTGTACTTTAGACAAGCAGTGGTTTCAGTACTCCTAGGCTAAGGAATTTGGTTGATTTTAAAGGCAGAAATTCTCAGGAGTTCATCTCTCAGAGGTAAGGGTTTTCACAAGGCAAGGACTGAACATCCAGGACATGAAAGGGGGCCCATCAACTGACAGGAGACCCACTGCCCTTCACTCCCTGTGCCTGCTGCTTCTGAAGACTTGTCCAGGCACACACATCCACTGACTTTCTCATCTCAGGAGATTCCTTCAGTGCAAGTGCTGGTGTCCTCTGACAACAGAGCCAGGTCTCTCAACCTGAGGCAAGTCAAGGAGACAGTGCTTGCTGTGCAGCTGGAACACGTCCCCAGCACCACACAGCTCCAGAGGGGGAACCTGCTGGGAGCACAAGCACATCACACTGTGCAATGGCCTTATTGTCACCAAACATGAGAGCAGAAGATGCCAGGAGAAACAAGGTTTTGCAAAAGGTTATAGATCCTCTTCTGGGTGTAGATGTGTCAGATAAAAAATGTCTGCCTATAGTAGCTTGTGAATTTTCAGCAAGTGCAACTATTCTGCACGGCTCTGACATTTATACTACAGCTTTGTAAGAGAATTTAAAGCCAGACTGATTAGGCCATGTCTGGATTTGCCACTGCTTTAACATAACTCCACTGCTCTGCCTGAAGGAACTGTTAAAACAGTTTTAAGACTATTTTCTTAGAAGCGGTATAGAGTTGGGTAGCTTAGAAAAAGAAAAGAGTAATTTCTCCATTTCTTCAGAAGTTCCAGATGCCCCATGTCCCCAGCTGAGCTGCTGGGTTAACACAAGACCCCTGCCTTCTGTGTTATCCATCCATCCATCCATCCATCCATCCATCCATCCATCCATCCCTCTATCCATCCCTCCATCCATCCATCCATCCCTCCATCCATCCCTCCATCCATCCATCCCTCCATCTATCCATCCACCCCTCCATCCACCCATCCATCCATCCCTCCATCCATCCAATTATCTGAAATTTCAAAGCTAGAAGTACAGAAGCCCAAACTTTGACCACATTTCAGGAAGTTAGAATATTACAAAGATTTTCCTTAATAGGTGTCTGATGTAAAAGGTGAAAGGAGTGGTTGTAATGGATTTTCTTGTGTCTAGGAATTGTATTAGGAAAGAGTGAGACTGCTGGTATCTCTCTTGGGATTGTCCCAGTTTTGTAGCATGTTCATGGCACTGTGATGAGCATGTGTTTTGTGGATCATCTGGAGAATTATGAGAGACAGAGGGGCTGAGATGTTTAGGGAGTGGAAAATTTAAAATGCTATCACAAATTTATTATGCAGAAATTTAACCATTTCACTTATTTTCCACCATCTTCCTCCTTCTCTATCTCTTGCCAAACATTTTCCTACAAAAGTGGAAGTGTGGGTTTAGCTGCTTTTCATGGTTTTGCTTGGATTTTCCTGACAGACAAGTGTGTGTTGTGCTTTGGTCTGGCTCAGTGCCAGAGTGAAAGTGATTTCCAATGCCAAACTGCAGCACAAGCCTAATTTGAATGGCAGACTAAAGTGTGTGTAGGGATGTGAAAACAGGTGGTCTGAGATGTCTGGTATCAACAGAGCATCTGGTCACTGGAGTGTGACTGCACTGTACTTTGTACTCCTAATCTAGAGTGGAACCAGCAGTGAGTGGAGAAACTGACATCTTTTCCAAGCCTATCATTTTGTAACCTGTCCTGGGAACCCAAACGTGTGCATGTGTTTGCTTCATGGCTAAAAATAATCCAGTCACTCTATGATTTCTTTACATAATCTATATTTTTTAGATGGCTAGAAATCAGATTATCTTCAGGTATGCCAGAATATTTGTACAAGGGGATTTTGCTTTCTTTTGTAACGACACACAGCTGTTACAAAATACTTCAATAATTTTTAAACTCTTTGATCACTTATAACTAAATAGATAAACATACTTTTATCTCTGCCTAATGTTGCCAGCTCTATTAATATTAAGCTTATTAAATCCATAAAATTATTAAAATAGCCTTTGAGGGTGAATATCCTTCCTCTCTTTGCAGTCAAATCCTTGTTAACAACAATTTATCACAGTTTTAAGAGTGTAAAAACAGGCTTGAAAACACAGGAGTTTATCACACACTGAAAGAAAGATGAAATGTAGGCCATGCTTTAATCTAGCAATATTTTTCAGTCAGGTTAGAGTGTGATTCTTTTACTAACATGTGTATGAGAGATTTATGGTTTACTATAAGGGTAAGAAGGACTGATGAGGAAGTTTATCATGACCTCTAAGATTCCAGAGTATCCCTACCCACATTAAACACAGACTTAAAAAGATTAAAAAACACACAAAAACCCAAGTCTCAAATAATTGATGAGAAAAATTCTATTTTACATTCTTACATCTCTTCTGTTACTCTGAGGACAAAGTTAGTTTTGTTGTTTCTAATCACATCATGTACAAGAATACAACACCCCTGAGAATTGTCCAGAAAGGAGCAATGGTGCAAGCAATATTCATTTTTCCTTATAAACAAATGATAGTAATATCAGGGTGACACCTGATGAATGTGAATCTTGTGAAAAAAAAAAAAAAAACCTTCAACATAGACACACCATTATCAGGAACTCTGAAAATGAACTGAACATCAGATCATTTCTGAACTTGATGAAAAGGAAAATTATTCTGTAAAATATAGCCATTGATTGCATAACCTCTGATTGCAGAGATGATTGGGGGGGTTTTTTTTGTGCAAAGCTGGACCTTTCCCTTAAATTTCAGAGGTTGTAAAAGAGATCCTGTAAAGTTGTTTACCTAACTTTATAACCTGTACAAGCAGTGGACTGAATTCTCCTGTCTAACACACATTGTAATTCCCAAGGCGCTGGTCCAAGGTTTTTAATAAAAAAGGAATCCTCAAAACAAACAAATAAACAAACACCCAAAAAAACCAAGAACAAGAAAAAAACCCCAAACCCCTCAAAACCCACCACCCCCAAACGAGCCAAGCAAAAAACCCTCCACAAATGATTTTTAGCATCTGTTTACAGTATTGTCAGTTTATATTTGTTAGGTGTTGTAAATGACCTAATCAGAAAGAGAAGACAGATGCTCACCTCTCTTGAATAATGGGCAGGATAGAGATGAGAGCTCAGCCCCATCCAGCTCAAAATATTACAAAGAAATAACCAAAATTTAGTTTATGTTACATTTTGAGTTCCTATGAACACTGAAGCAAAGCAGAATGAGACAAACAGAGGGTTCCCCAACAGACAGAACCCACATTTCTGTCATTTATCCCAAACTGCTCTTTGGATGGGTTTTAAAATACCATGTCTTGTTTTGTGAGATCTCACTAAGGAATACCTGTCAGCAGTAAGAATTCAGCCCTTTAAGATGGTGCAGCATGTAGGTGTGTGCTCTCTCTCCATCAAACAGCTTTGAAATACCAAAGGTCATTACCTGCCCTAGTACCAGAACTCCTGTAACATGCTGGGGTGTCTCAGGTACCTCTGTGTGCTCATGTTAAGTTTTTAATGGTGACAGCTTCATGGAGAAATGACTGCTAGACTGGGCTGTTTCAGGCATTGTCCCTTCTCTTTGACTGAGAAAGATTTTCAGGCTTTTTGCTTGGAAATTTCAATTCTATTTAAAATGTTTATTAATGCAGTGCTATTAACATGATGAGAATAAAGCATGCAGGAAGGGCACCATCAAGACAGAGTAGCAACAGTGAAAATAAAGACAAATATGAGTCAATTTAAAAAACACCTCTCCATATCTGAAAGTCCACTGAAATCCAGTGACACACTGGATTCAGAAATAACCTGTTCTTATAGAACACTTCAAAAGTAGTTATTTTAAGTCAGTTTTTAAGATTTTTTTTTCCTCCTTTGCTCTGTCTTAATGAGAGCAGGAAGCAAGAAAAGTGAACCAGGGATGGAGAACTGTGTGGAAGACAGGTCTGGTGTGCTCCTTGCTATGGGTCATTTTCAAGCTGGTAGTAGTAACAATAACTTTAAAATAAAAACAATGACTCACTAAGTTTTCTCCAAAATTTAATCTAAAGTTCATTTTCTCTGCTTTAAGGTAAAAAAATAGATCACTTGCAATACCTGATGAACTGGAAACAGCATTTCATGGAAGGAATGAAGGAACCAAATTGTGAGCAGCTACTGTAACAATTAACTGAAACATTAGGGTGTTTTGAAAGGCTGATAGAGACTAGTGATGACTGGCATTTCTCAAGGGTCAGTACTGGGCCTTCAGCTGTTTAACATCTTTATCAAAGCTCTCTGGGCAGCAGGTTGAGGGAACTGATCCTGCCCTTCCACTCTGCTCTCCTGAGACCCCACCTGGAAAGCTGCATCCAGCTCTGTGGTCCCCAACAGAAAACATTGGAACAAGTCCAGGGGAGCCAAACCATTCTAGGTTTCTAGTAAAACAAGACTGATATGTGTTATATTTTAAATATCAGAACTGGTCAATATTTTTTTACTTATAAATGTATTTCTTTACCATTTTAAACAAGGATATCATCTCTGATATACTTCAGTGCTCAAGCCAAGATCTTACATTATTTTAAAGTATTATTCATTAATTTTTCTGGAGCTGTGTTATGAATTTCCTCTTGCACAGAAATGTAACTGCCAGAGTAATAAGACTGGAACCAGAATTCATTTTACCTTCTAAATTAGACTTTTCTAATAAATGGTAAATTGAAATGCCATTACAAAAAGGTTACCATCTTTTATTACATGAAGTTAAGAACTTAAATTTTACTAATGGTGCAATTTTCTCTGTAATTCGTCTTTTACTTAATAGCATATAATTGTTTAAATAACGTTTTAGTCCCTGTAAAAAGAAGGTATTGTTAGCAAGGAAAATCTGACTATTAGGTAGCTCAGGAAAAGCTCAGAGTCCTCTTTTTCAGATATTCAGATATTTAACTTTTTATTTCATTAAGCCACAAGAGCGTATCATTTTCTACACCAACAACTGATTTTTATGCTGGCTGATGACCTCAATCTTTTTCCCTCATTTTTTTCAGCAAAACACTTGGGGTGGGGGCTTGTTTAAAATTCATTTTCTGTGTGGTATGTAGGGCTTTTTTACTAATCTTAATAAGGTGCTATGAATGCAATTTAGTGGAATAGATTTGTAAGTGAAAGAAAAATGTGCTCAGAATTGCAATTAAGCCTGATAAGTGCCTGTAGACAAGAACGGGAAATTTAAATCTTAAAACTTCCAAACCCTCAGGTTTACTCTGTCCTCAGGGGATACAGTCTCTCAGTATGCATAAACTTCGTAAGTCTGGATCCTTTTAAAAATGCCAGTAGGAAGATCTTACCTAAATGCTAATCCACTTTTGATCCACAAAATATATTTGGGCAGAAGCATTTCTCTCAGTGTACAGAGTCAAAGATATACCTTGCAGTCTAAAACAGTCTGGGGACTCATAACCTGCATGTTGCATTTCTAATTCTCCTGAAACATGCCTCAACACAATAAAATCCCCCACAAACCCAATCCTTTCCCTTTAAATTTGCTGGTGGTGGTGCTGCCCACCTGCTGTACAGAGGTTCAGTGGTTTGTGTTACAAGGTGGGGAGAAAGGAAGACAAGTCCTGCTTAGTTTAATTGTTTGCCTCATCCCCATGAGCAAAGTCATGTCTGGCAGTGAGCAGGAGCTGTGTCCTGAGCTTGGGTGCTCCCAACACCCATCAGGGCACAACCCTGCTCCCCTTGGGGTCAGCTTGGGCACCTCTGCATGGGAGAGGCAGCAAAAATCACAGGCACTCAAAGAAAACCAGCAGGACCCTCTCCTGCAAGCAGATAAAGCTGCACTTCTCTGCTCTGCCTGCTGTTATGTATCATTTCCAAAGACTTAATGCAAATATATAAGCTGTCCCTGGAACTGGAAAAAAAAAAAATCTATACTATTTCTATTGCCTTAATATCTATGCACCAAGTGCAGACATTTGTTTGGTTTGGCCTCTGGCATTTTTATCTGGNATGGTAGCAACCCTGCTGAAAAGCTGGAGGAGAGGCTTGGCCTGCTGTGATTGCCTGTGAAATACCCCCTCCCCTCCCAAGCCTGCTGTCATTCACCTCCTGAGCGGCGGCTGCTGCAGCTCACACACGCTCCACCCAGCAGCCGAGCTTGGTGGCATCCCGATCCTGCCACGTCACGTCAGCTGAAATTGCCATGTTAGAATGCAAATTAACCCCTGGAATTACACCTACACCTTTGATAACTGTGGATACGTGTCTTCTCGTCTAGGGGAGGGGTCCTGGGTGAGGCTGTGTTGGACAGCAGAGGTGAGGCTAACTAGCATCTCAATTTACCACTATATTACCTTGTATTTCTACATTTTAAGTGGGAAGCAAAAAACTTATTAGGCTTTTTTGGTAACAGCTACATAGTGCTTATGTTATACGAGCAAAAAGGCACTAGTTTGTTTTTCAGGTTAAATTGCTAATATATTTTTCCAGGCAATGTTTCAGTCAAGATCTTACCACAAGTAGCCACAAAATGATGTAAAAAAATGTCCTAACCAAGTGTGGGGACTAGAGAAGCTCTCATGGTAGAAGGAAAGTGAATTATTGCAGGTTGTCACTGTTTCAGCAGTCAAAAGATTTACAGCAAAGTTATAAAATAGTTTTAAATATTGACCTAAATTAATTCAGTCCAAAGAGTGACCCCTGTTATTCACTGAGTGTCAGTTTGGCCACATGACAGACTTGGCACACACGAGATTCTCCAGAGATTCCTGTCCATTAAAGTGGCAGAAACCCTGAAATTAACACTTACACTACAGTGAAGGAAGAAGTAGGTTTATTGGTCTTCTTTTCATATTTTTCTCTCTTAGTAAACTCTCCCTCAAGTTAGGTAAATCTAAAACATTATTTCAGGATCATTTTTATCCACTTTATGGTTTTTTTATACTACCAGGTTTATGTTTTATGGCAAGCATCTGAGAGTCATTAATTTCAAATGGCTGAATAAACATTGCTTTCTTGACAGGAACTTACTTAAATGCATTATTTTTGGCATAAGATCTAGAGTTAGGTTTGCAAGGGATGGCAACAATTTTTGGCTCCTTTTTCCCCCTCATCTCTTCACAATCTGGTGTAATTCTTCCAGTCTCTCATTTTACCTTTCCAAAGATTAATAGTCAAACTTTAAAGGATCAAAATTACTCACACCTAGGAATATGAGGTAATAATTTTCTTAGAGCTCTTTGTTACATATTCTCTGATATTTAGCTGTTTCCCCTTATGTGCAATCTCCACAGAGTAGACTGAGCCAGTAAGAAAATATTTTTAAGCTCCTCATGTCATCAAACTAAATAGTGAAGAATGGTAATTTCGGCAACAGAGACCTGCACATTTCAATTTTCAGTAATAGATGTTAAATGAGCAGTAGAAAACTGTTTGAATGAGTCTGTAGTTATCACATGCAGCTGTTCATTGCTCCTTAGTTTAAGTTTCTGATTATGTTCCTTTGTAGAGATATTTCTGCAGATCTGCTGGCTCTCTTTCCCTGCTATTGTCTGAGATCTAATTACAAATCTTCCCAATATAGTTAGCCTGTGCTGAGGATTTGAAGAAAATATTCTCTATGGGAAGAGTGCATTCTGAGGAGTGGAAAAAAAATGAATATAAAGCACTGTTTTCTGCTATTCCTTGTGTCACTTCTGAAAGACATAAGAAAGTGGTCTAAAAAAAGGAGTAAAAGGAAGAAAATACACCCCTCCCCAGAAATTTTCCCTTGCAGTTGCCAGATCTATGTTAGCACTTGCTGACAGATGTACTTACAGACTGTCTGCTGTCCTCTGCCAGTACCTGTGAGCAGACAGTGATCACAGGCAGGGGTTCATATGATATTTTATATTTCAATTGAATTCATTATTTTAAATATTTAAGTTAAAAGATCATTATTGTAATAAGAAATGTATTATTTCTGTTTAAAGTCTTGATTAATTACATTTAAAGACATAGAATTATGGGGAAGACAGTATCTGGGTCTGCAGCTAATGCTTCCATTTTGATATCCTTAAAAAAATTTATTCTACCCTTGGTCATGAATCATCATCATTAGGCTGCTTTATAAGCAATTAGAAAGGTCAAGCTGACAAATTGTACAGGATATGAGACAGTTCAAGGATGAAAAAACATCGGGAGGTGTATTGGGATGGATTTTTTCCTAGTGGAATGAATGGGTGCTGGAACAGTGTACCCCACCTGACAGGGCAAGCAAGGTTACACGGCTTTACACTGACAACACTCCTGTCTCAGGCCTCTTGATTTAAAGCCTAAAGATCAGCCAGATGAATTTGTGGCATATTTCAGTCAGCAGACAGGTCTAGTTAGGAGACAAAGCCACTGAATTTCACTTGCCCCCTCCTTGGCTATACTACTCCAGGATCCTCCACTTCTGTGGGATAACCCAGTTATTCTGCTATTGTACCCTGAATGTCATGTAGTGGTTTGTACCACAACAAAGTGAGTAAAATACCTGCTTAATTCACATCTTCAGAGATATTCCCTAAGTTTGGACCTATCTGGGGTTTTTTTTAATAAATTGAGCTCAGTATGAAGTGTGTGAGACAGAAAGGAACAAATGAGCACAGGGGAGCTGTCAGAAGAGGCTGATCTTTCTGCTTCCAGCCTGAGTGTCCACCAGCCCTTGCCTTCTCTCAAATCCTCTCACATCCAAACACAACCTGGGGCTGCAAAGGAAGCTCTGCAGAAGAAGGGCAGGGACTGCCTCGATGATGGTGGCAGGACAAGGACATGAAGACTGCATCTTACAGGGCAGCTTCAAGGACGTGCACAGATGATAAAATATCTGTCAATCCCACCACTGCATCTTCCAGGGGGTTTGTCCTCCAGAGGAGGATTGCAGTGACACTGATGAGAGCTTCAAATTGTGCTGTATTTGTGCTGGCTGAACATGCACATAGATTATTTTTAAATTGAAAAGGAGACCAGAAACATAGAAATTCCAGCAACGAGTGTTTTGGGACTATGATTTCTTGTCACATATGAGAAACCTGAGGTGTTAGTAACTGATCTGCTTTTATGTGCATGAGCACAAAGCTCCTAGTTTTTATTGCAGCAGAGTTCTTTCAATTTAGAAAAAAATCAATCAACAGAAACAGTAAATGGCACTGAGCTTCACATTTCTCTTTGGGAGCAGCATTATAACATTTAGTCTTGCTCAACAGGAAATTTTATATTGCTTTTGTTTATATATAGGATAATGTAACGGGGATACAGGGCTTCCATTTAGAAAGGTTATTGACACTCTTGGTGCTGTGTTGGCATTTATTCTTCAGATTTTATTGCCTCTGATCTGTGGTATTTATGTCTCTGAGGTGAGGACTTTCATCTATGACACATGCTCATAATTTACAGGATGCATGATGCCCTGATGTTGTCTGCAGAAACAGGAAATTAAACAATTAAACAGGAGGCAGATGTGAAGACTAAAGCAAGATACTCCCCTCAACACATTTATTTTTCAATATTGTCTGTTGGTCAGAGGAGGCTGAAAGCCACTGCTGTACCCAGGGCCTTTGGGGGAACCAAGATGATTGACATAGATGGACATGAGAAAATGGCAAAGCACTCCAGGAGGGGAATAAACCAGGGAGAATATGAAATCAGAATTTACTGGAAGTTTGAGCTTCCATATTTTTTCTTGTATCCAGCTCTCCTGAATCTGTGTGATGTGGCTGAAGCCTTTTGTCACAGACACTCACTCCCCTCTCCCCAAGCTGTCTGAAGTGACCACTGCCAAGCTCCCTAGTGATTACTTTAACTGTAATAGCAGTGACAGATCACTTTATTAATTGCAAATTGCACTATCTGAAGACGGTGACAACAGATATGGAGGAAGGAACAGAATATCCTAATTTTTCATAGCATAATCAGCCTGTTTGGAGCCCCAGATAAAAATAAATTACCTCAACCTTACAACACAGTTGACACGTATTTATTGCAACATCCTCTATCAGCAAGTGCCATACCTACATGAGCTAGCTTCCCTCACATTACCCTAAGACATGGAAGGGAGTGTTAATGAAAAGCAACAATCAGACAGGGTTGCTCTGGGTTCTGGGTTTGGGTTCCAGATGTTGCACCCGTGCACCTCTGGACCCTGCTTTCCTCAAGTGCAACCTGCCCCGCCCAGGCCCAGGGCGAAGTTTGTGTGAAACGTCCTGAGGGGAAATGCACCACAGAAAAGGACTTTGCAACCTTTCTCTGGTAGAAATTAACTTAATGGATGATATTATCTGAGAATACCAAATGGTGAAAAAGAAATTTCTCTTGGCCTGCAGAAAGAGGGAGAACAATTCCAATGACTATTCCAGAGAGGAAAAAGCTGTCAACATTCACTCAATTTGGAAAAATTGAAGGACATGCCTATAGACTCACTGTTTATCTGTTCCCAGAGCCAAAGTTTACCAGACTTTCTAATGGAAGCAGACAATTCCTCAGTTGCTGTTTGCTGCAGCTGTTTTCACCGTGTCCTGAATTGTTGGATACAAAGTCTAAATTAGTCTTGAGAAACAGGATTAACCTTTCCAATCACATTTAAGGTGAAATTGCTTAACTACAGCACACAATGTCATGCTACAGATAATCCATGTGCTTGATTAATGCTTTTATAATCAATTGCTGTCTGGAAGTGACTCCTTCCCATCACACTCTTCACAAAAAGAGCAGATGGTATTTAAAAGGTTATGGCAAGAGGGCATTTCAGAGGTCAAATAGAACATCGATCAAGTGGGCAGAAAAATTGCTTTTTTTCCTTTCTCCTCTTATCCTCACAATCCATGAGGGAATGTGGACTATGAATTATAGTTTGATCTATAGTTCAAGCACTAAAATGTTTTCTTGTTTCAAATTTCTGTGTTGTTTTGGGTAATGAACCTGGAAATTGGATTCCCTTTGTGCCAATAAAAAATTGTGCCCAATACATGTATCTCAGCAACATAATTCTTGGACCCACAGAGATTTGCCTGCTACTACCTTGAACACAGCCCTAACTTAATACTGGTGTTTAGTAAAGGCTGCACTAATATCCACAATGTCTTGGATCAATTTCTAGAAATCATAAGGACTCTGTGAAAAAAAAAGCTACTCTCCATTTCCATACTCTTTTATAAAAACCAATCAAAAAAAAAAAGATGCTGTAGGACTTATTCTCATTACTTCCCAAGTACATAGTTGGTTGCCATTCTGCATCAGAGACCAAGGAGAGGTATTCTCACCTGGAGTGAAGGGGTCAGGGAGAATCTACTTCCCAATGAGGTTTTCAAAACCAGAAATCAGGGATTTGCCATTGTGGAATACATAATATATAGTAGTGCCCTTCTTCCTCCCACTTCCATCTCGTGTCATGACAACCACACGGCATGAAAGTAATAGGAACAGAAGAGTAAAATTGTTTACATTTTCTAGTAATTTTTGAGCTTTTAGTAATGAGAATATAATCTTTTTCCTATTGTGTTGGACAGGAATGTTGTCACCTTTGTAGCCTAATAAAAGTGTGATTTTATTATTTGCCATATCTTTCCTGCCATTAATTTTTTATTATTTTTTTGTTTTCATTGTTATTGTATAGGTTACTGACAGGTGAAGTGCTCATCCTAAGTAGGTCTCTGAAACATATTTTCATTGGGAAGTGAAAATGCTATAATCCTGCCCTGTGATCAAAACTAGAATGGATTGACTAAGATATTTTTCAGGATTGTAACTTAAGGATTTTTCAGGATTGTAATTTAAGGGCCTGGGCTTCTCAAATTTTTCCTATCTACACAATTTTCACTCACTTCATGTAAGTAACCTGAGGAGCTATTAATGAGAGAAGGGGTTGTATTTATTCATGACCAATTAATACCTACTATATATTGCATAAATAAAGCTATTAAACATGAGCTTTCAAAAGGTGAGCAGTTGATGAAAACATACTAATTCTCTTAAAGTGACATTAGGGTGTCTTCCCACCTGGGAGTGCTGTCACTGGAACTGTCAGTGTATTCTAAATAGTCCTAATACACACAGCCATCTATAACATACTGGCAGGCCTTTCAGTATGAGTTCTGTAGTTTAATTTCCTTTGATTTATTTCAAGAGTGAATGTACATTTTTAAAACAGCGGAAGTCTATGAGGCATTTTGACTAAGTTATGTCTGTCAGCACTGTATATGAAAAACAACACAGGTACAAATGTATATATTGCATGATTTTTTCCATGATTTACTGTCCAACAGAAAGGAAAAAAAATCTTCCATATGGGTGAGATAGTTCTGTTTCACAATTTAACTTGAGGTTTGTAGAAGGTAGCATACCAAAAAAAGATGTTAACCTGAAATATTGCATTGGTATAGATGAGGAATTAGGAGAGGTTTATTTCTAGCATTAACTTAAAACAGACCAATTTCCCAGAAAAAATCCCTCCTGGGGGCTGGCTGCACTTCAGACATTCTTCATGGGGGTTCTGAGTGGTAAGAAAATATTGGCCCTTAGCAGAGAGTTTTATCAATTGCCTTGCTATGACTGGGACCCAAGTGATCAGAACTGCCATATTAAATGCAAATTGATAAATGAGACTTTACTACCAGTCCAAAGGCAAAAAAACCCTGTGAAAATAATGCCAGATATATTGACACACTAGTATTTTTTACAGAGTTTAATATATGTATTTTATCACTAATCCTTTAGAAACTTCTAAGTAAATCTTTTATCTTCTATTGTGTGTCCATATTGATCTGCTGTTGAAGTGTTGCTTGCAGCTGAGAGGTATTATTCATTATGTTTGGAAGCTGTTTGATCAGAGAAGAAAAGAATACAGCATGGTTTCAAGAGAGTGAGAAAATCAAATGAATTTATATAGATGAAAAATAAATAGTGCTATGTGCTTCAACTTTTCTGTTACTTATTTTTCAGAGCTTTTTTTTCCCTGAAGAGACCAGTGAACCTTCAGATAAATTGACAATGTCTCAAGTAACTTAATAAAAAGCCAAAGCCATCTACCTTTTAACTATAGAGTTGTCAAAAATATGAATGTAAAATTTCAGCCCCTTTCTCCTATGTTTAATTTCACACCCTGATTTTCTGATTTTACATAGACTTAAATGATGTTTTGAATGAAGTTATATAATCATATGCATGATTGAGGCCGGATGTTTAAAAATTTATTGTAGGTGAATACTGACTATTCCTTTGAATGCTGGGTGTGGCACAAGGACTTGATATATACATTCAATCATAAAAATAGGGAACATAGAGAAGCAATTAAAATAGTTTTTCTGAACTGTCTTTCCTCCAACTAAATCTATTACACCTACACAGGCTTCCCACTGCTCTCCCTGCTCTGTCACTTTCCAAGCCAGACAGAGCTCCCCCTCTTACCTTTGATAACCATCCACAATCAATCCAAAACATATCTCTTTTCTTTATGGTTTGACAGTACCCAAAGGTTTTCTTATCTGGGGTTTCCTGTTCCTGATTTTAGGCATGGAATCAATCATCAGGGCTGCCACTTGTACCTGCCCAGCCATCGCTCTGCTGCACCCTCTGAGTGTTTCCTTGGCCCAATTATACTCCTGCCTGGGTTGTTTGTTCCTTTCTCAGAAATCCATAGCACTCTATCCATTGGAGAGGGGAGGGAGGAAATGCCCTGGGCTTTTTAGTGGTTGTAGGGATTGTATAGTTTACTCAGTCTATAAATGTAACGCTAAAGTGAACCTGCAGTGTCTGTGTTGGGATGACTATTAAGTGACAAAAGCAGTGCTGTATCCTTGTGCAATCAATATCTTACATGTGAAACCAAAGACAGCACTTTATATTACAAGAAAATAAAAAAGGAGGATACTACAATAATAACAGAGTGATGTTTACATCTCTTTTTACTTGTGTATTGCTGCTTTTTCATGGCAAAGTACTTATTTCAGTTCCTTTCTGCAGCCACCAGCATGTGCTAAAGAGTGACACTGATAAAGCACATGCTGTACACTCTTCATATTTGTCAGACATGCTTCCTTGTGCCTACCTGACAGAAGTGTTCTACTGTTCCTTTGTTTCTTTCAAAGGCTTTCTTCAATGTCTTCTCATTTTCAGGTGTTGCAATTCTAAACAAGCTTGCTCTTTTAGGCTTCATCTGGAAAAGTGAGAAGGTAGCTGCTTAATTACACAGGGAAAAAGGTAGAGGAACAGGAAAAAAATGTTTATTAGTAAAATCATTTTTTGGTCCTGGTGGGAAACTTAATAAAAAATATCACTGGGAAACTGCTTCCACAGTGGAACAAAGATAATAATACTTTAAATTGTTCTACTTGTTGCAGGATGTAATAACAGCAATGTGATATGACTATAATTTTTCAAACATTTAGATTTAAAATTTCTACACCTATCTATCTATTGGCAATTTGAGGCACCTGAATTCCTTCATGAATTTGGTTTTATGTTCCCAGATCCTCAGAGAGAGACACAGTAAACCTGCAGTAAAATCAACAATTAACGGATGAGCTCTGCTCACTGAGATTGCAGGTTCAGGCTTCTTTGTAAATTTTTCTCACAGACAGTTCCATCCTTGCAGTTTGCCTGAGGACATCTAGGGCAGGACAGCTATAGTTCCTTCATTTTGGGCAGGCAAATTGGTGTGAGTGTAGCACAGAGTGCTGGCACATGCCCACAGTGCCCGGGGCCGAGTCCCAGCACACCTTGCAGGTCACTGCTCCTGCAGTGCCAACGCCAGACACGTCCCCAGGTGTCCCAGCCAGCTGGGTCTGCCTGGGCTTGGTGTGCACAGGACCAGCTCCCCCCAGGTCCTGCTTTGCTCAACACCTACCAATGCAATCACAGTGACAGCTCTGGCTGGGCTCTGACTTCCCACAGAGAGGCTCTCTTGGCTTTTTTTCCATCAGGATTTAGTTTCACAACAGCAAGGGAGCATCTCTAGGATAAGCAGGATCTGTGCCATCTTTAGCTTTCATCCAGCAGCCTCTTCACCATCCCACGACTAAGAATCAGCTGATCTGTGAGCTGGAGAGAACTGATCTGACAGCTGGAGAAAGAAATGGGCACTTTGGCTCACTGGCAAATTGAGCACATTATGGTTTTTTATTTTTTCCAGGATAACGTACATAGGACTATTTTATCACCAGGATAACGTACATAGAACTACTTTATTTCAAATTGTTATTTTAAAGCACTACTGGACTTCAAAATAGGTAGTTGATATGAAAATACAAGTATTTTTGTGTAAACGATAACTCTCTTCAAACAAATATGACATCCCAGAGCTTTTTGTTAAGGGAAAAACTACCTTTCAAATGAAAAAAAAAAAAATATTGGGTTTTAAATTCAGATTTTCTAAAGAAGGACCAGAGATATGTTGAAATTTTGAAAGAGGAAAGATTTCTGACTGACAGTGAGATGAATTTCCCATCCCAAAGTGAAAGAGAGGAAAAGAAAAGGTGTTGGCTTCTTTGTAGTGAATGGGTGGAAAGTCTCTCCAGGTTGCCCTTTTCAGGGCAGGAAAAGACTGAGGGAGACGGAGATCTGTACCTGTCATTAGAGTCTGACAAAAACCTTGATGTCATTCATTTTTACAAGGCTATAAATGTGGAATGACTGCACTAAAACCAGTGGCATTCCTCCTGATTTGCTGAACAACAGAGAAAATAATTTTACCCCCAGAAACTTTTTTTTAATTGTTATTTAAATATACAGCCTTTAAATCTGACGATATTTAATATTTTTTTGCCTTTAGCTTCATTTTGGTTCCAGTGCATTTCCTACTTTACTCAGAGCAAGTGGATAACAGTGTGCCAGCTCACATTTACCAGGATGATCAGGTTTCCTTTTGTCCCTGAGGAAAAATATTATCAAACTATCCACTTGAGGAAATGAAATGTATTAGAAAACCTAACATGTATGATGCTCTGTTAAAACAAAATAATCCTGTATGACACTCAGTCACTATGGCAGTTGAAACAACATGTATTTATTTGATAATTATCTGATTGAAACAAAGTTAGCACATCAAGCTGACTGCTTCACTTTTCTTTAGTCTCACTCTCACTGTCTAAACACTGACATGGGCTGGTGGACTCTGAAAGCAAATTTTGGCCTCACAGATGTGCTTTAAGGCAGTTTCTATCGACATATGGAAAGTGCAGTGTGCCTGAGCCAAAAGGGCTCCCAAAAGCTACTGGTGGAAACAAAGGCTTCATACTGAGCCAGATAATAGCAAAGGAAACAAAACCAGAAGTGGTATGAGCTGGACTAGGTACTGAGGATTTTAAGATGGCCTGTGTGACAGAGATGATAATATAAAAATCTGAGGATATTTTAAGAGTCAAATGAAACAAGAATAAGAATACCGTGAAAACACTCCTCCCAGAATCATGTGACATCTAATTCAGCTCTTTATTTAATTTTTACTGTGTAAGCTTTAGGAGTATCTCACAATGAGAAAGTCCATAAAATGAAGAATGCAGTTTAGTTTAAGAATGTTTAAAATGTTAACTTTTAATTAACTGTTCTGTGATAGTTGAGTCCCTTTACATACAAATATGGCTATCAGGCACACTTTTTATACAACCAAAATATGTTCACATGTAAAAAGCAAGCCAACAAACCTAACTGAAGCAAGAAATACACTGATAGAAAAATAGGAATTAATGAGGGATAGACAACACTGGGGGGAAAAAAAAAAAAAAGAGGCACAGACTTGTAGAATTTTGGACTTAAAGAGATTTTAAAAAGAAAGCTTTGACTCTAGAGACAAAAAATATGTATTATTAAACCTTTATATTCTGGTACCATCTAGAGGCCAAATGGCACAGCATCCCATTTTGCTAGAAGCTGTACAAATATATAAAATTATATATGTTTCCTCTTCAACCCAAAGAGTGGGTATGGCAAACTCCCAGCTACTGAATGTTTATGTTATTTCTGTTTGGCACAATGTCTTCTGACTCCATTACACATTGTCTGGATCATCTGTGTGCAAACCCTGGATGTGCCATCCTTTCAGTCTGCCAACAGCTGTGTCGTGAACACAAGTCACAAGTACAGAAGGCAGAACGTGCCTCTGGTGCAAGAACTTCCACAGCTGCACCCACCAACAGGTTACAACAACAAGAAATATAGCCAGGGTTGGGAATGAATTGTTCCTACCCCTGTGGTGCCCTGGGATTGCAGTTTTCTTTATAAAATGCCCAAAAGATTTCTTTCCTAGCATTTGGGGTGGAATGCAGAAGGCCAAAAATTATATACATCATCTTCAAATTGTCCTACTTTTCAGTTGCAGAGTTTGTAAGTGATGTCTAAGGAAATATGTACATTTGTTTTTTGCTGCTGTTACTTTGATGCTGGATTCTTGTGAATGAGCCAGTGAAAGGGTTTTTGAGCTGCTGCTCCAAGAAAGAAACATTAAAATAGAAGGTTTTCATGCAAGCCAGGGCTACCAAAGCGACCTGTGGATAAACCAGCCCAAAGGCTGGAAGGCATCAAGACAGGATTACCTGAATCCTTGTGTGAGCAGGCAGATTTGGGTAGCCAGGGCAAATAAATGTAATTATCTGGGGTAGAGCACTGCACTAATGAAACTGTGCTGCTTCCAGCCAGCCAAGCACATCTCTGGCTAAAGGATTCCTTAAATGAGTCTGTTTTTTGGGATCACTGCATAATAGGTCAGTAGTCACACACAGTGATCTCTAAAAGGGTGTTACACAGGTTTTAAGGGGATTAGGATTTAACTTTCTGACTTTGAGTTTCACTTCATCTCTGGGCTTTGGGCCTTTGAACTTTCTGATAAATTTTGCCTTACCAGTAAAACTTGTGAAGTGAAACACAAAATACAGAGATATAGACTTGATCACAGGATTCAGTAAGGTGCTCCATGTGGTGGCTGCAGTGGCCATGGTGGCTATACAGATGACACAAATATTCTAAGTTATTTTTTTATGTGTTTAACACACAGAAAAGATTTCCTTTATATTTGCAGTGAAACTATATGGAACTTTAAGATTTCCTATATATATTACAGAAGGATCATGGAAAAAAAATGGGGCATTTTCTAGTATCAGATAAATAATCTTCTATCCTCGGAAACATAATATTATACTGGAATTAACTGAAAGAAATAGGATTGTTTTATGATATTTTAAAGTTCACCTTTCAATTTTTTGCTTCAATCATTAGGAGATAGGTATAAAGTATGTCTACCTCATTTGACTATCTCTAGACTTCACCAAAAACAATAGTCAACTTCCAAAAACAAATTACAACATTCCTTCTCATTTCAGTAGGTGTAAGATCAGGTACTTGATACAGGCAAATATTTTGACTCCAGTGGCTCTGTAGGAGTCTCCAGTGTCAATGTCACTGTGGCAGTCAGGAAGTGTCATCAGTATAGAAGATAATGGTAACTTTAGACTTCATCTAGACCTTTTTAAGCCTTTCAAATGCTTTACTCCATCATTTTAAAAGCAAGATCTGTTATTGTTATTTTTAATGCTGTGGAAACATTTACACCCTTTACCATATCTCAGGAATCTACCAGGAGAGCTGGTAAAACTGGAACATTTTTCTCTGGTGAGTTCTGTGTGCTTTTGACTGAACTTTGCAGGTGTGAAAGGTAGAAGGCAAAGGTTTGCTTTAACCTCTCCATTCTTCACAAGCTAAACCCAAAAGCTGAACTGCAGAGAGATCACAGGGGTCACAACTTTAATAGGGGGATACTGGAAAGGGAAATCCCACTCATTTGACATTGACAATAATGCAGACATCTGATTCCTGCCTGGAAGTCGATAAAGTACAGCTAAAATAAATAATAAATCAGCCCCCAAAACATTTTTATTTTTTTAATGGTAGTACATAAGGAACAAATAAGTGGGCAGGGCAGGGGTTAGGTAAGGAGAAGCACTAGAACACACCCATCTTCTTGAATGCAAGAAATTTAATTGTGATAATTTTCAGTTCTTATGGGAATAAAAAGCCACAGTTTGCAATTATTTCAGATGAAAACATATATTTTCAACGTTTCCTTGGCTTACTATTTTCACATTGATAAGATGGATTAATGTCAAATCTCTTCCTGTTCATTTTGTGTCAAAGTTAAGTCTTCCATTTTTGAGAGCCCATGTTTTAACATAATTTTTTTTAAAAGAATTAGTTTTTAAGTGGTTCAATTAGAAATCAACATCAACTGTTCAAGCTCTAACAATAGTCTTAAAACCTGCTTCCAGTCCAGGTGTTGCATTATTAGATCAGACATTATTAAATCAACACAATTTCATTAACCCTGTCCCCCCCGTAAAGAATAATTAGAGCTGAATTGTTTGAGTCAACAATTTTTACAGAAGAGAGACACTTTCTCATGGACAGAAGTGCAAAGTGACTAATTTGCTTTAGAGTAAAAATGTTTCTGGGACTCTTACTCAGGCAGATTCTGAACTCAGGATGACTGCTGACGATCACGGCCATCCAGGCTGTCACAGATGTTGTGTTAAGGAAGCTATTGACCATCAGTGGGCAGTAAAATTTTTCTGCTCTCACTTTATTGCTGCCCCCACTAAACCATCCTCTCAGGTCCTATATTTGTGTAGCTGGTTCTGTCCCCTGTGCCCTGGAGTCATTAGGCCATCCCTTAGTAGTGGACTATATAATGCTTTCTTAATTAACCCTGTGGATCTCACTGCCCCAAATAACATTTCAATGGGAGCCTATAGCTGTTACATCTTGATATAGATTTCCACTGGAATTGCTTGCATGGAATGCATAATTTCAGAGAGAAATGCTAAAAGGCCACAAGATACTTTTGAGACAATTACAACATAGTTTGTCACTTCATCACAGAAGGACTGGATTTACTGTCAAGATAGCATTATTTTCTTGAATGCCATCCTTATTCAGCTGCAAGTTGAGTTTCTTCTAACCCAAATAAACTGAAAACAGTAAAAGCATATTTATCAAAATATTATCACATATATTAATTAATAATTCTACCACAGGCAGCATGCTTAATTGGTCAGTACTTATTGCTTCTTGAATTAGAAAGCAGTTTATGAGATATTTAGTTTTCATGCCTTTTGAATCCTTTGTCTCCAGCACAACTTTTTGTACATATCTCAGATTCAATCCAAGCTAGTTGACCACAGAATGAAGCACGTATGTCAAGCATGTCAAGCATGTTTGGCATTAGATAACTCTATAAGTGTGAATTTGTTTCTGTATTCTACTTTCATTTCAATAAAAACATGAGTAGTCTACTGCTTCACATCGATGGTTTGTTTTGTGTTGTGACATTTTACTTTGTCCTTCAGCTGTCTCTGTTTTCATGAATAGAAGTGATCTGCAGGCTGAGATTTGCTGGGGAACCACCCTTGTGTGCCTTGTCTAAATAAAGTCTAGCCCACAGATCACAGGAGAAGTAATGAACCACTTTGTGCAGACCAGATTTATATGATGGCACAGAAGGTATCCTAAACATTTTATTAATTTTTCACTTTATTTGAATTTCTTTTTTATCCACAAGGTAGTCCAGATTCAGTGAATCATTCAAGGTTTTGCACTTACTGAGAAGTGCCAACTGCAAATGCAAGATAAACATGGAAACCCTCATATCAAGAGACAAAGTGCCACAGAAGTACAAACTGTAAGTCTGTATATGCAGGGTAATGAGGCACAGGAGAAAAAAAGATGTGTTTAAACTACCAATGAATGAGGCTAAGACAGCCTAGAGCAGCAGAAATTCAAGAAATAATTGGTCAGGTATGCATATTTCAGGTCTCAAGCACACAGCTGGCCACTCTCTATACGACCCTGTCTGGAGGGTTATAGTTATATTCTGTCAAAATAATATCTCTGGAATTGTAGTTTCCTAACAACGTTTTTCCATATGTTTTGTCCACTGCACCACGATTCTTCTACTTCACAGACAAGTGACTGCTAAAATTACCAGTAACTCAAAACTCCAGGATTAGGGTCTGTTCTGCAGAGCCTCCCAGGAGCCAAACCACACAAGTGCTCCGTGGTGGAGTTGGCTCACTGGGGAAGCATATGGGCCACTGCTGTTATTTGGATAGGAAATGGGAACAGACACTTGAAACTCTTTAAGAAATAGAAACTGAATAGATTCTGGGGTTAACGGATCAACGTTCTTCTTAAATACAAAACACGGATGACTTTTTAAAAGTACTAATTTAGTACCATGAAAAGTTAATTTTCTGCCCATTTTGGAAAAGGATTATTACATGCTGTTTCATTTACCAAGTGGAATGTGATTGTATATTCTGGTCAAATGGGAGCTTCAGATGAAATATAATTAATTATAAAGTATTTACTCTTTTTTCCTGGACTGGGCAAGCCATCTTATTTGTAAATAAATTTTGGATTGTAATTATGGAGAGATTTGCACTTCTAACTAATTGTTCAATATGCCTCATTATTTTTATTTGAGAAAATCTGCTAATGAGAAATATGAACCAAATGTTTGTTGTTACTGTCTTTTTAATAAATGAGATACTGAACAAAATTTTTGGCTGTTACTTATTGGAATAGATCTCTTATGAAAGCTTTGCTTATAGAAAGAAGAGCTTTGCTTATTATCTTTGAAACACTTGCATCTTTTCAGGAATAAGAAAATTACCCTTTTCTTAAGTCAGGAGAAAAAACCGGAAGATGGACACCTTTAACAGAGTCACATTATAGAGCATATGACCATAATGATTTACTGAAAGGACCAGAAAGAAAATGGAAGTCATTCTTTCATTTTTAAAAGAAGTGTTCCTTAAAACTCACTAAGACTTTTAGCTAAAGTCTAATTGAGTTTTCAGACTGCTCATCTCAGTAAATAAACAACGTGCCCTTTGTGTGTCCTTTCTATCACCTTTAGCCTCCAGCTTTTCTCAAAAATAGTGAGAGAAAGATTGAGCACCTTGCCATCACTCATTATCTGCCTAAGCTATTACATGCTCAAAAGAAAAGTTATTATCATGCACATTTTTTTCCCCATTAAAAAGGCAAGTGGTGAGGATCAAGGCAGCAGCAGGAACCTCTTCTCTTTCTGTGTGTCTAAAATTTCTAAAACTGCAATAATTTACATATTGAACACACACCACGAGCACGGGATTAATGTTCCCACTGGATGTGATGAGGCTCTGTAAAGCCTAAGTTTCTTTTTTATTAGTCCTAGATGCTATTATGAAACCAAACTGTGGCTGTGCTACATTTCTCACTGTCCTTGAGAAAATGGATGGATAACTTATAACCATAATTATGCCCACTCACTGGCCTAATGAAGAGAATTAGGGAATGTGTAAACAATAACTGTGCAGGGGAGAGTATGCATAATTGGCAACTATTAATCTAATAGTGAGAGAGGGAGATGGGTGAGAATGATTAACATAGAATGATCATTTGTGAGAAGGATGACTGAGAAGACATTGACATTATTTAGCCTTCTCTGCTGGAAAGGAGAGAATGAATAGGAAGAAAATTAAAGGCAGGATGGATCAGCAGGTATGGAGTAACAGGATTTCAGCACTCACATTTTTCCTTCTCTGTAGAAATATTGCCCAAGTTTTATTTTCCATGATATCAGTACCACAAAGAGTGCTGAATGGTGATCTAGAAGAGCAAATGTTTTCCACTGTCTCATGCAGATACTCGTTGTCCAAACTGTAATTTCCTGGGCCAGTCAAGTGCATTGTGAGCTATGGAAAACAGAGGTTTAGCTTCTCATTTGTATCTTCTGTGCTCTGAGTATTCCTTTCCTTGTGGCAGGTAGGAAAGTGACTGCAGGATGATGGAGAGTGATTATTAAAAAGAAAAAAAGAAAGAAGAGGTAGATAGTTCATGGAAAGGGAAAAAATAGCAGTTAACTGGAAGTGAGAAGTAAAATGGCTGTAGGGTTTGTGAAAAGAAGGTGAGAGAAGGATAAAAAAGGATGACTGGGGGACAGTCATGACCTGGTATTTATGGGGTAAGGATTTAAAAAGTGCATTGGAGAGTTTTCAGCTGTGAGAGTGAAGCCCCTTGACTGGGGAGGAACAGGATGGAAAAAATAAGAAGCAGAAGGGTGGGCAAATCTGACAAAAGAATAAAATGTGGAAATATGGGATTGCAGAGTGTGGATCCAGACCAGGTGAAAGTGAGATGCTCTGGTTGCAGTGCTGAGAGGAATATTGATGTAGATAAATGAGACCTTGAGACTACAGCCAGCTGATTGAGAAGGGACATAAGAAATACTGGAGAAACAGGAGGCTGAAGAGTGAGATCTCACAGAAAAAAATAGAGCTTGCAATGAGAGTGGGTGGATGAATGTGAGACAAGGTTAAATAAGCAAAATATGTGTATACTGTGTGATACTGTCCTCCAGCATCTGCAATGTCAGACAAGACTCACTCTTCTGCAATGTCAGCAAGGAACTAGGCAACCATGCACAACCTCCAATCCAATCTTGTGTGCAGACATGGGGAAAACCAGGGAATAATAACTAAAAATTGCCTCTTCAAGCTGACAAAATGACTTAATGTGAGTTTGCACTGGAAAACTGAAATCTAGTATTTTCTCAGTTCTGAATTTTATTTACCTTTTCTTCAGCCTGCTGTTGTTTTTACGGCTATCTAAACACAGCTGCCATTGAGAAGGCATGTAGACTGCTCAAATTAGACGAAAGGACATAAAGAGAATAAACTTTACCTATCTGACTATTTTTTGTGGAAGTATTTGGTACTTCTCAATACTTGCTGCACAGAGAGAAGGGCCTGTGTTAAAAAAGCTGCTCCAAAGATAGGGTTGTTACCATTAAATTCTATTTTTAATTTTTTATTGCTAGAGCCTTCCAAAGTATAACTAGAAGAAAGAATGAAGAAGAGAACAGAGAAAAAAGCATAATTGGGAAAGCATAATTGCCAAATTCTCACTCTCAATTTATATTTCTCAAAAGGACCATCTCAAAACGGCATCCATGCACATAAAAGAAATACAAATGGAAATTATTAAATAGCCTTGTACTTTCCCATTCATGTGGAGTTTTTCCTTTCCATCTAGAAAATGAAAAGAAAACACTTCCAGTGGATTCATGCATATTCATTTGGGTAGAACTAGAACTCCAAAACATTATGAAAAAATGCTAATTATTGCCTCTGTGAAATGAAACACAGGCTGATACCCCACCTAAAATCTAGAAATATTGAAAAAGGGAGTACCTGAAATCCATGAAAACTAACACTCATCCAGCTCGAGTTTACTCAGAGACTTTCCATCTGTTCTGGGGATGATGCAAAGGCTTTCTGTCTTCCTGTGTGCTCCAAAGACAGAAAGCTTCCAAAAACTGTCAGTGGAATAAAACCTCTCCTCCTTCCCTCTCCTGTGGCTGTGTTTGCTTGAATCAAATTCAAGTCCTCAGCTTTTATTGTAGAAATTTTCTTCCATTTACTGAAGCATCATGTCTTATTTAGAGAATATATATTTATTTTACTAATGCACCACAGACTGTGTGTATCCACTATAGAGTGTGGAATTAAGAACAATGCTCTAGGCATGCTTTTCTTTTCCCATAGCAGTCCACCATCACCTTAATATTTAAATTCCTATGGGCTCAAAATATTAATTTTTTTTTTCCCCCACAGTGATAGAAATCAAAGGAAAAAATTCTATGCTAGCATTTTTCCCTCTTTTAAAACCATACTTTTAAGCTTCTTAACACTGAAATCCTTCACTTTTTTGTTTTTTCTCCTGTGTTGGATTATTTCAAAGGTCATTGAAAATAGCTGGAAACTATTTTGAAACCAAAACATTAGGCAAGAAAGGATTGAATCCAACAAAATACCAATTAATAAAATTATCAAAGAAAAAGCAATTTCTGAACAAGACACAATATTAAACTCTTGAGAAAAAAATTGAAAAGAACTCAGAAATTTCTAAGAAAATCCAATACATATATAAATAAATGATCAGTATGTAGAAGTATCTGCTAAGTAACTGATGGCAAATGTTTACCCTCTGGTTCCCAGAGCACAAAAATGAATGGATTAATGCTTTAGTGATCTTCTTCCAGTGTTAAATAAGCCAATATCCCCACGCTTATTAATGGCACTTTCAGACCATTCCAATTATTTTGGAAGGCCTGTGAACTTCCAGCCACAGGTGTTGTTCCATCATTCAGGATGGTGGGGAGCTCTGCTGCTGGTAACCCCCAGTTTACCCCAGCTCAGCAGGCACTGGTAAAGAGCTGTCACAGCCTTCTCTGGAATGCTGGGGTTCTGTCATGTCCCCAACTACTCCCAAGCAGGGAGGATGAGTTTTCTTGGCTAAATGAAGTAATGGAAAGAAAATTGTGCCTACAATACTTCCACCAGGATCAAAAGTAAAACTGCCTTTTATCTTTTCTCCCATCTGCTATAGAAGAGCACAGAACAGAAAATAATAGAAGGATAACAGAAAATAATTTCAGTTGGAAGTGACCTGCAGTGGTCATCTAATGCTCACCCAGTCCAGCAGCCTGACTCTTCAGAACTGCCAAAAACTTAAAGCATATTATTAAGGACATTGTTCAAATGTCTCTTAAAAACTGTCAGTCTTGGGGTATTCTGTTTCAACTCAAAGAGGTTTTTTTCCTACCATATGTCCAGTCTCTGAACTTACCTCTGCAGATGCAGTCCCTTCCTGATGAAACTCATTTTATTTTACAGATAATTTCCTGAGTGTTCTTTGTACTCTTAATGTTGAATTTCTCTTCCCAAAAGTTATCTACCTCTAGTGCATCCCAACCAAGCAACTTTGCCATGTCAAAATGCATACCTGCTCCTAAATTCCTTTCCTGGGGTTTTGGTGTGGCTCAGCCAAAATTTTAACACAGAGACTGCCACAGTGCCCCATAAGCTCCACACATCTCTTACAAAGCTCAGAATAGAGAAAATTGTGTTATTAAAGATCTGTTTCCTATTAAGGATACACACAACATAAGCAGAGTCATCCCTCAAATAATCTCAGAAACCTTAGTTAAAGCAAAAAACCAACAACAAAAAATCCCAAACAAAACCAAAAAACAAACAAACCCAAAAGATAATAAATAAATACTATGTCAAAGAAACATCAAAATAGATAGCATAAAATAGATATTTTACACCAGAAAAGGTGCTGTAAATGAACTCTATGATGGCCTCTGTGGCTTTCCAAGCCACCAATGATTTATGGAAATGAGCAGTTTCAGCATCAGGAGGAAGCCCACTGGCAGTGAGATGCCTACAGGATTTGAAACAGGTCTTGGACTGCTCAGGAAGTATAGCAGGATAGCAGACAAATCAGAGAATGAGTTTTAAGGTCTGAGTGTATTAATCTGACACATAATGAGGTTAATATAAAACCACTGTCCCTCTCACTGCTTATTTAACAGGTACTTCTGCAGGCACAAGGGCAATGAACTACAACAAGGCATCATCCATGCTGCCCCAGGGAATTCAGGCAATAATTTGGGAGACATCCCTCTGAAAGCCAAAAGGTCTAACAAAGGGGTGGTTTTTTACCTCTATGGGTCTGCAATTTTACTGTTAGTATGCACTGGAATTGTGCCACCTCCTACAGTTCACTTTAATGGTGAGATAATAGACTTTGGTTTTCCTTTAATTCAGCAGGGCCTCCCATTGTTTTAAAGGAGAGGAGAAAGTTTTACTGCAGCCAGTTTGGCCCAGTGGGAATGAGTTGCTTTTAGCCTTTCAGAGCAGGCAATCAGTCACATTCCCAAGAGTTGGGGAAATGCACCTCAGCTGGACTTCCAAAGGAGCTGGGGGCAAGGGGCTGGATGGATGTAGGGACAGGGAGCTGCCATGGGCTGGGGAGAGGCTCCATCTGTGCAGGGACACAGGACAGAGCAGGAAAGCCAAGGGCTACCAGGTATTTCTCAGTGCTGCAGCACAAGGAGGGAGGCTGAGACTTTCAGCCTCTCTCTCCACTATACATTTATTTGGCATATTCCTTATTGGTTTTTGAAGGATTGCAGTTGAGCCAAGCTTTACTTGCTTTCAATATTAAAGAAAAGAAAACCAACAAACCACAAAACCCCAAACAGTATCCTAAAATGTTATGGTAAAGTTTTAGCCTCCCCAGTATGATGAAGGAAGAGGGAAATGCTTAAATTAACTCAGGTTGTACTGAAAAAATATTACAAGTTACCAAAATATATTCATCATTATTGTAGATAAACTAAATTTTTGCTGTGCTAAGAAAGGACACTCTCTCTCTCTTTACAAAAGAGGCCCTGCAACCGTTCTGATTCTTTCCATGTTTCATGCAACTGACTGAAAACTTTTTAAAAGCACAGAAGAAGCCTCCTTTTCCACTTTGTTGAGACCAGAAATTTAAATGGGATCATAAAGTATAAAATGTGCCTTTTTGTTTTATTATTTTCCACAGTTACAGAAAGGAATGCATTGAGGGATTTAGCATTCTTTCTTCATCAATATTGTAAGACAATGAAATTTCTCCTAAAATTCCCATTATATTAAAAAGGAAGTGGAGGAGAACAGTGTGTGGGCAAGACAGAGAATGGTATAATGCTGTTAAATTGAAATTTATGTCAAAGAATTAAATGCATACAATGTGTACATGGCATATGCCCTAGGCATCTTACATTTGAGACTATATAAAAATAGGAATTTTTATAAAAATGAAACTCTTTAAAGTAATAAGACTGTCACCAGAATACCTTTTGATAATTATTAGAGCATGAGTCATTCCAAACTCAGGGGGCATTAAAATAAATCATTCTCCTTAAACAATTGTAAATAGATCAGGGATAGAAACTGATTTCCAAGGTGAAAGTGCAAATAAAGGTGCAGTAACTTTTAAGTTTTCAAACCAAAATAAAACAGACACCCAGACAAACTCTCCATATCAACTAATTTGAATTTTCTGGAATGTAAAATATTTTCTCAAGAAAGGTATTAGGTCAGGCCAAGTAAAAAATCGTTGTATAGTATTTCACAAATATACTGTGGATACTGGTGCTCTGCAGATGTAAACCAGAGCCTCAACAAGTGTTGAACTTTTGGGAAGAAGCAGCTTTGTAATTAATGCACATCAGACCCCTTGGAGCAAAAGGTTAATTTTCTACAGAACTTAGAGCCACAGAGGTCTTCAGAGTAGTCACACACTTCCCATCCCTCCCTGTAAGGAACACTCTTCCATGCCCCTAAAGAATCTAACTATAAAAAGGTCTTTACATTAAAAACCCCATAAGTTTAGAGCAACAGGATGTAGATGAGTGTCCTAGGCTGACTGAATGATGCTTTTATCCCCATTCATCTGTTTAGTTCAGAAATAAGCTTTGTGCCCTTAAGCCTGAATCTCAGAGCAAGTGCTGGAACCAACCTCGTTCTTGGCCTCATCTGTGCTGGAACCAACCAGAAACCCATAAAAGCTCTCACAAGAAGGTTCCCTCAGCTCCTGCTCTGCTCCTCCTGGGTTCCTGTTGAGCTGCTGAAGCCAAAGGTTTTTTTGGGACTGTTCTGTTCTTGTTCCATCCGGGGGACACCAGGACCATCACTCGGGGGTCCCCCAAACTGTGCTGCAGCCGGGATGCCGGGCTGGAGATTGAGAGAGACTGAGAGAAGAGCCAGGACACAGCCACTGAAAGGACTTTTCTGAATTTGCCATCTCTCCAGAACAGCAAGAGGGGGGTTTTTTTTGTGTCGATTTGGTCATTCTTTATGCTTGTGGGTGTTTTTCTTTTGTGAAAGAAATAGTTTTTTTCCACTTTTCTCCTAGGAAATCTATTTCCCAAACCAGGTGGGGGAGGAGTGGTTTAAATCTATCTTTTGGAGGGACCTCTTTTGGAGGTTTCCTCCCAAATTTGTCCTAAACCAGCACAAAGAGCCATCCCATTTACTGGTCACCAGGGCAAACTTATCTTTGGCAATTAATTATTAAATGACAGTACTATAAATACCTCTGTGCAGAGCCTGGAGAAAGAGTTCTCGAGTTAAAACTATTTGCACAACGTCCATCAAGTCCAGGGCTCCGCCAGAGCTATTTTTGTAATTCATGGCTTTCAGGGATCATTGGGTAGTTTTTTCCAATTTAATTATTACTTGGTTGCAATCCCAGCCAGTTCAAGATGTCATGAACTGTGCTTTTGGTGCAGATTAGACAAAATAAAGTTATGCTTGAGCATGTTCTGGTTTTGCTTTCTTCCCTCAGCTGTCATGGAAGCAACAAATACTGTGAATTAATAACCACTTAAGTTTGTCTTTTCCATTGAAATCTGACCATTTCCAGAGAAATTCTCACAGACTGGCACTGTGTTGCAGGATGTAAAGATGACAGCAATTTCAGTATGCTAATAAGTCATTTGCATGTCTTAACATGCAGTATTCCTTCTTGATTGGCATTCTCATTAACCTGACATTAGAAAAGACTGTCTGCTAAACAACATAAGCAGCATTTAAACATAACTGCTATTAATTCCTCTGCTTTACAGGAAGGACCATTTAATTTTTCAAAGGTGCATTAGAGATAAATGTTTAAAGGTAGACTCTTGATGCTGAGACATAGGCTTTTTTTTTAAATTTAGCTTCATTTGGGTCAGATATGGACCCCAGACATGAGGAGATCACATACACTTTAACAGTTATAGAGGCCAATAGATTTTCAGAATTTGTATATAAATGTATGGAGATAAGAGTGTTTCTAATACCAGTTTGGTAAAGGTCAACTCCTTAATGAGAAGGACAGCTCTGAGGTATTCTTTTGAAAAAATCATTGCCTCTGTGATTAAAAACAGATCTTCTCTAAGTACACGGAACTACAGGTTATTCTTCTTAAATTTTAAAAGCCCATCTTGAGATTTTATCTGTGTTGTCTTTTCTGAAATAGGCTTAATGCAAGCTTCCCAATATATCTCTAGTATCAATACTTCTTGTAGTTTCCTGTGCCAAGTAACATTTTTTAAATAAAAATATAAAAGCAAAATAGGTGGTTTATCAGAATATTTTCAGTTTAGTTCCTCAAATCATCAAATGCAATATATGTCCCCTGGGACATTTACAGCTCCCATAGGATCCTGTGGATGCTGTGATGGCCTGAATCAGATGAAGCCAATAAAAATGCACCAGTGGATAGGTGTGACCTGATGTGACTTCCTCAGAAGTCTGAAAGCTGCTGGCTTCTCAAAAATCCTGAGTTCTGTAAAATCCTAACAGGGTAATGGTTTAACACATGCTTGGTGTGGCTCACCTTGGCACATGGCTAACACTTCTAGCCCAGCTCTAATTTGTCCCATTGAAAGTGAAAATATTTTAGGGGTTTGTTTTGTTGGAGGTTTGTGTGGGGTTTTTTTTTTGGCACTCTGTCCCAAAGATTTTATTCCTCAGGCAGAAAAACTATTAGCTTAAAGCCAGCTTTCAGATAAAAATATTTCTCACCTACCTGGTTCTCTGATTGATTTTCTGTGTTTCTCAGGACAAATTAATATTTTCTTTGCTACAAATTAGACCACCTTAAAATTATTTTCAGATAATAAAATCTCAAAACTTCCAAATATTTTTTTTTTACCAAAGCAAAAGGTGTTTTGTCATAAGACATTTTTTCACATCTATTTCAATATCCTGATGTGATAGAAAGAGAGTTGTCTTTTATTACGTGCTTATTGGGTGGCCACCCATTAATTAAGAGCTGGAAAAGCAGGACAAAGATAGTGATAGGTTTTTTTTCTCCAAATCCCTCTAGGAGATTTCTGTTTCCCACTAAAGCATCTGGGTTCTTACCCTACTAGGGCTTTGAGTAATATTGCCACAATATTTCATTATCCAGTGCTTTCTTATTTAAGAAGTGTTGAATAAGGTCTGGGAAACAAATTGCTTAATGTTGACCAAACCTATGGAATCTTCCAAGCCCACAAAACTCTGTGTGCACATTGAGAGTCTTCGATGGAGCCACCTCGACTTTAGAAGGAGCAAAGTCAAGCTGAAGATCTTTCTGATCCAAGTCTCAGAGGCAGGCTATGCAGCAGCCAGCAGAAAAGGAAAAATTGAATGCCCATGCATGGGCAGCCTAACCTAAAAGCTAATAAATGAGCAGCATATTTTGTATTTTTTTTCATCTGTTGACTGAAGTGAGAGATGGAAAGCAAATGCCAAGTAGCAGCTATTATAACATTGTGCACATGACATTGAAGTTCAGGGTCAGTTGTTTCCATTACAAACCCCATTTTTCAGGGTTTATAACTTGTCTGCCTTAAATCACATCTAGCTGAAACTGGCATGCAACTTGTCGGGACAGCTAAAGGAGATATTTTCCAATCTCTTTTATTTAAAAAACAAATGAAATCCTTACATCATTCAATTCATTTGCCTTTTTAATGCAGTTAAAATATACTTAGTAAGTACAGACACTTTAGGGGAACAGAAAAGTTCTAAGACAAAGGGAAATACTTTTAAGGGAAAAGCTTTTAATGCAATGTATCCTGCTGGACTGTAGGAAAACTGATGCTATGAATTCAAATTTTGCAGCTCAAGTCAACTCTGCAGTTTTTAAAGTGATGTCAAGCTGTGTCTTCAGCCACACAGATGAGAAAACATTTCTCACTACTGTTTTTTCTCTCCATTCATTTGTCTCTGATGTGAAATCCAGCTAGTGAGCCACCTGACTCAAGAAGCATCGTGATGTCTTTAGTGCTGAGATCAGTAGAACTTAGATCCCTGCATTGCTGTGCCACAGGGAAAACAAAAGATGACTTCATTCTTCTCATAGATGTCTGAGAACATAGATGCAAAACATGGCAAGAGAAGAGGNGAAGAAACACAGTTTTTATTAAATGTAGCTAATAAGCCAAATTTATTCCAGGCCTCCATAAAGGAGGAAGGATGTGAAAATTGTAGCCAATGCCACAACTCCCAAGTACAAGCACTGTTGACAGTGAATACCTCTTTGCCTCTTCCTTCTGCCCCCAACCAGCTCACTTCAGTGCATTTGGAATACTCTTCTGGGGTGATTGAAGCTGCCACAGCCTCTCCTCACATGGCACCCCTTCCATGGTATATTTTGGACACCAAAGTGAGGATTGTCTCCTCACACCCATCTTTACACTGCCTCCACTTTTCTCTGTGAGGAATTAAGGCTTCTTTGCTACATAAGAGGTGAATTCAGAAAGTATTTACAATATCTGGGCTATGCAGCCCATCTTTCACCTCCTGGAGGAAATTTGTGCAGAATGCAGTGGGTGAGGCACGTAGAGGAGGCAGGTTCTGAGTGAGTGCTGACTGTCAGAGCCCTGCATCTCCTAACACATTAAAAAACATCGTGTGAAATTTACAGCTGGAGCACCAACTGCCTAAAGTCATCTGAATTTACAGCTCCCATGAGAATGAGATACTATCAGGTAGGGTGGAAAAGAGTCTTATTTCTTTTTCTCTGCTACTTTTCTAATTTTGCCTTTCCAGGAGGGAAGATCAGATCCTTGCTGTACAGAGAATGAACCAGCCTTTCACTCAATCCATCCTCAAGCTTCCCCTTTAACTCAGTACTTGCTTAACACCTTTGCCAGCTCCAACAAAAAGCAGTAGGAAAGTTTCATCCCAGACTGTACAGCAGAAAAAAAAGTCTCTGAAAAAGCCCATGCCAAGGGAGACAAGGAAAACCTTATTCAAATCAAGGATTTGACCCACAATTTCTTGCTCTCAGAAAACTGTCATAAGAAACAGACTTCAGAGTATTTAGAATTCAAACAGTCGCAAGATTTCCTACTGGAGATGGCTCAAAATACACAATACCCCTAGTGTTAATTGAGCCCATGAGCAAATAGGTTAGCATGACTCCTTAACCTTGCAACTGAGATCCTCACCTGGGAGTTTAAGTATTTATGTGGGATGATCATGGGAGCAGAAAAGGTTGAGAGCAGGTGACCTGGGTTATGCTGTGACTAGAGGGTAAGAGCATGTTTCTATAAGTCTGGGAATGATGTTTTTGGTCTCAGATCCTCAAAATTAGCATCCTTCTAGTGAAATAAACATTCTGTTTGTCTTGCTCTGAAGAGTAATGTGATGCCACACTGTTTTTTTCTCCATTTTGTAACTCTACTTCTTTGTTTCATTGATTTTATTGAAAATTTTCTGGGGACTGAAAGTTTAATTTTTAGTCAAAGAATATAGGTTTTCAGTGTAGATTGGGTCTGGTTTTATTTTTTGGGTGGGGGGTTGTTTAGTTTTGGTTGATTCATGTTTGGTTTGTTGGTTGGTTTTGAGAGAAAGGGGAAAAAAAGAAAGAGAAAAATATATCAGTCCAGTTACTGACTTCATTCAACAAAATGCCCTTTAAAATATGTAGGAATATTTTCTTGTTTCCACTTTGAAGGTAAAATCTATTCTTCAGCTTTAGGCATCGTGTAAGCATTTTACCTTGAAATAATAATGTGCCTTAGAATGATAATTGGGCTAGGTTTCTGCTGAGTTTTAAGTGATTTCATTGGGATTTACTGAGCAATCAGCTATTTTGCTTCTCTTGTAAAGAATGGCTGCAATTTCTGCCAGGACATATATGTTTTATCTTTATGAAAGAAAAAAAAAAAATCTCCAAATGAAAAAACCTCAAAAAAAAAATCCTGAAAATTTTGAGGGAAAGAAAAGATGATAGTTGGCAATTATTCTGTATATGTGTATAAAGTTGCATAAAAGTAACTTATTCTAGGTAGAAGTGCACTAGAGAACAGACCTGTAGTCTTAACTTATAAAGCTGGACACATGTTGTATTAGAGAGCCCACTCAAGCTCCCTGAGGGAATCCAGACACACAATTAGAGGTAAACACAAAAACACATCCCCAAGGAAAAACATAATAATAAAAAAGTATATTTTATAATAAAGGACTATATTAAAAAAAAAAAAAAAGAAAGTTGTGCATTGTATAATAAAAGCAGAGAACCCAAGGCAAAAAAGATCCAGTCAATCTCACAAATGATCTTTATGAGAGTTAAGGGTGAGTTGGTGCTTTCACGAGAGACCTCGAGGAGTGTGGTGTGTACAGTCTCATTATCCAGCACTGCCTGGACAGTCATTTCAGGCCTAGGGAGGGGTAGACACAAAGCCCATCACCTGGCTTGTCATACATAGCTAATAAAGCAGAACTGGAGACTTCTTGTCACTGCTGGTTCATGTGGGGCCAATTTCTGGCAACTGCTGACTTGGGGTGCCTGCCAATAATCCCAGGCAGAGCAGTGAGGCCAAGTGTGCCTTGGCCTGGCTTTGCAAGCTGCAGAGCTGTGATGCTAAAGCACCGTGACGTGCCAGAGAGGAGCATCCCTTGCTGAGCCCTGCCAAGTTCGTCTCTGCATCTCCCCTGCATGTGTGTGTATCTCTCCAAAAACAGCAGCCTTAATCCACTGTGCAGGTCCACACTGAAAGCATTTGCTGCCTCCTCTGTAAGAAGAATCCCAGTGAGTGTGTGTCCAAGGGGAGTTTCAGAGTTAGAAAATTTAATTGAGAACTGCATTCTGTTCATGTTAATTTAATCATCAGAGCCACCACCAATAGCACTGGGCCCGTCTGAGAAGAATTTAACTAGTAAATTTCCTTGCACCAGTCAACCAAAAAAACGATGGCTGCAACAATGGCTTCACAATTCAAAGTTCTTGGTTTAAGGCTGTATGTGACCCTGTAGTCCTTATAAATAAAATACCCTCTGAGATTGATGGCTAGGCCTGCTCTGAGAGTGCAGGAGCAAACACACTGAGTTTCATGTTTAGTAGGCCTCAAGTCTGACATGATTTGTAATTGCAGGGGAAATGGATCCCTCCCTCATATAACTCTCTAAATTATGTAGCCAACAAACTATAACACCAGGACTCCAGGATTTTTAATCATAATAAAAAGTATACCAAGTGGCCATTTGTATGATTAGTTTACAGATATAACTAGATGGAAGATACCATGCTCAGTTGCAATCTATCTATGGAGACAGGCAGCAAATTATATGAGACAAGGGAACTAATTTTGCAGAGTGAGATTTAGTGATTAGCCACAGTGTCTTCATTTAATCTTTAAGCCTATAAAATTCAGTGGTCTGAAATCTATTGAACACACCATTCAAATACCTGTGGCATTATTTCGGGAGGCAGTCACTGTAGCTGTGAGCTACAGAACTAACCTGTGATTGAATAGCCTCATACAGAACTGGTCACGAAATTAGGCTGAGAAAAAAACTATTAATATATTTACTTCATCACTTTTCCCTCCAAGGACAATTTCAGAAAGTTATTCAGGCTGATTCTTGCCTAACTGGTTATCTATTCCACCCCATGCAGATATTTTTCAGAAATGCTGTTACACCCCATGCCCATAAAGCATACGGTATGTGTAGCATATATAGGCTGTAATTAAAGAGAGACACTTGTGTTGACAAAGAGACAGTTGTTCCCACATAAGTGTAAAGACTGTCTTCTCTACCAATTAAGAATCAGCAGAATATGGGCTTTAATAGTCCTCTTGGGGAACTTGTCTTTTGTATCTATGATAAATACATGATTATAAGGACAAATTATATGAGCAGCAATAATTTCCTAGTAATGTGATCATTAAAAGCCTTCACAACTGCAATATATCAATATTAATTGGGGACAGATGATCATTTTACTGACATGCTCAAGTCATTATCCATATTTCAGTACTTCATGAATACCTGAATAGTCTTAATGATGTGATTTTTTTCAAGATTCTTTCTTCAGTGGTCTTAACATTATTGTTTATCTAAAAATTATGAGAAAGGAGAATAAGAGAAAACAAATTAGAAGTAGTGCAGGGAGCTCTGAGATAAAAGTAAGCAAGATTCAGCAAAATTTCAGTTTCTATTCAGGCATTAGAACAGGTAATCACAGTTATTGAGAAGAAACAACAGAACAAACTGGTTGCTGGGCCTGGCTCCCATTAAGTCCATGGTGAATGTTTTTGATAAAGAGGGCACTGTCACTCAGCTTTGGAGGGTAAGAAGTCTATACAACAACCTGTTGATTCATACTCTTTAACAACACTCATTGCACTGCCTGTCTGCTTCAAAGACCTTTTCTCATGTGGAAACAGACACAGTTTGCATGTCCTTTTATTTGCATCCCCTGTGACAGCAGACTGGCAAATAATTTTGTTTCCTGCCATAGATAGGCTCTTGAAAAAGCCACACTGACTTGCAGATAACACCTTTGCAAGAAGAGTGATAAACCTGATAGGATAATATCCTGGAAGCTGAAGTGAAATGACACAAAATAACTGCAGAACACATTTTGTGTCTGAAAGGGTGTTATAGACTCACTACTACTGCTCCTGGAGATGTGAATGTCATGTTTTTGTCAGTAAAGTATTTGATCCCTTCCTTGATATCACACCTGCTGACTTTTCTTCCACCACTCATGTCATGTTTAGATACAAACAAAAGAATACCCTGACCTTGTGCATTTTTTGAGAACTATGGAAGGAATACATAAATGCAATAGCTAAAGCTGAAGTATAAATGTATAAGTTATGTTTTTATATAAAGGTGACTGGACACAATAATTACACTCATACACTTGTTGTTAATGTTTGAAAAGCTAATTGTTTAATAAGACACCAGGTGTCATCAGTAGGGCTGTACCAAGAGTGTTTTTCTTGCCAAATTAGAAGCTACTACCTGTGAAAATGTAATTTCTAAAATGTAGACTGAACTGTGACCATAATGTCTATTACTGCACTCCTTCCAGTAGCCGTGACTGTCAAGGTGAGTTCTCCTGACATAAAAATTACAAACAGAGCTAAGAAAAACATACCTACAAGCTCATGTCCATAATTACATACATACTAATTTGCCATACTAGGAAAGCACCCTATAATAATGTGCTGCTGCAATAAAAAAATTAAATATTCAACTCCAGAACAGATGTAATGTGGCTCTTTCACTCTGAATTGCAAGACAATGTATCTTCAGAATGGGACAAACATAAAACAAGTATTACTTTAAGATTTTACAGATAAATTTGAATTAGCATTCTCTAGAGTTTAATATAATTCTAGAATTCACACAATAAAGATAAAAATATTTCTCTTACTGTGTTATATTCCTTCTTCATGGAGGATAACATAGGGTGACACTGTAGGATTAAACTGAAATCTGTGGATCTAATGGGGAGAGCTGTCCAAACAGCATAAGAGAGAAAAGTAGTTGAAACTAGCCCCCAACTGATTTTAACACTAAGATAAAATTGTGAGGTTTTTTCTACAGTGTAAATTAAAAGGCTCGTTTTGGTTTTGAGAGTAACTATTTTGATGTTATTTTCAACTTTAGCATAAAATGCAGGTGGAGAGAATTTTGAAATCTATTTAATTTGCTCATCTTGGGTCTGGAATACCATGGTTCAATATCTTCCCCTACTTGATGAGTCTTGAATCCATTGCTCTCGTCAAAGTCTTTTAGTGGTCAGGCTATTAGGCATTGCAAAGTCCCCTTCTTTATCTTTCTTATTGATGTTGTTCCATTTTTAATAAAACATTTTTATAGGAAAAAAAAAGAAAATTATTCTCTTGTTTAGTGATTGGGACATTTCCTTATGATTTAAATAGGTCAGATGAAGTAGAAAATCTCATGGAGAGCCAGAGAGAGCTACATGTCTCCAGAGTCTGTGACAAAGTTGTTCATGTGAGAAAATGGAATTCTTGGTCCAACAGCAACAGCTGCACGGTTTATTTAATCTGCCTCTTTTAACTTATTCTCTCACAGCTTTGGTAGGACTTTGAACCTATGAATTATCTGGTTTTTCTTAATTATGCTCTCTTTGTTGGTAGGAAACATTATAATAAGTGCTTTTTGTTATCTTTTGTATACCGTGAACTAACTGGATAATCACATATGGTCAAAATGTGTAAATGGTGTGTCAGAGGTCTAAACTAATGTCCCTTGGAGAAATGGAACTATTGTATTAAGAAAGAATGTGTGATTTTTCCACTATTAGGAAAGTGTTGTGTTGAGTATTTACTAGGGAATAATATCTCTACTTGTTTTTATTCAATTAATTAAGAAGATGCCAGGAGCTACAATAGTATGAATGAAGCCTAATGTTATATATTTAGGACATAATTGTATTAAACCATTCAAGTAATTACACTTATACTCTGAAGGAAGAACAAAATAAACCAAATAGAAAGCACTGGCTCCAAGAACTTAATACATTTATAATATGATTTACTGTAAAAACTCTATCTTTGAGATACGCTGTCATGGCACATTCAGCAAGACGGCAAAACTAATTAATAACTTGTTCAGTTATTATTAGGTGGAATTAGCAAAGAGTCTTTCACATGTAGAAAAACACAGCTTTCAGCTTTGCCATCTGATCTCTCTTTTGTAAAAGCAGAAGTCATGAATTGAGGTCTTGCTTCTTTATCTATCTATGTGGAATACAAGTGAGAATGTGTATAAAATCATTTTGAAAGTAATGAAAACCTTGCTTGATTTAATCTTCAGACTGGAAAATGTAAATGCAACATCAAATCTCTCATCCTTTATTCTGTAATTTCCATGGCAGTACTGTATCTTATTTCTCAGGAAATCAATAACAGACTAACTTTCCTGGGCTAAACTGCTGTATATCTCCAGGACACAGTATCCTCTTTTTTATCCTCTGTTAGATGGCTTTGGTAGTAAGAGAAATGCACTCATCCTTGGAGGGACTGCTCAGTACTGAGAGCTCACAGGTTTTGTCTGCTAATGGGCAGTCAATTTTTAGCAGTATTGTTATTTTGCCAGAGACAAAATTAGCAGAAAGAAAGCATAATCCAACTAAACATCATTCAAATTGTTACAATCACATGGTATCACATCCAGAGCTGGTCATGACTTCTCAGCTTCTATTCCTCCAACAAAATGCTTATTTTGGTGAAATTTAGAGAGAGGGAAGCTTTTTAGATTTTGTCATACTGTGGTCCAAGACATTGAAAAAACTCCAANAAAAAAAAAAAAATTAAGAATAGGTTTGTCTATTTTTTATTGCAAGAAGTAATCAAAAATAGTTTTGCAGTGTTTTGGATGCAACGTTTTCCTAATAAAAATAGCATCCAATGCCACTAACGTAGTTTTTATCACTTAAAATTTTTCCAGCTCTTAATCTGTATGAACACAAACAATTCATAAATAAAACATCTTTGGGGATCCAAAAGGGTGCTGCTTCTTTAGGAGTTCTAATAAGGAGCTCACATGCTGCATGTTGGTAGCTTTATTTGAAAACTGCTTGTGTCCTTCTCTCAGTCTGAGAGTATAAAACACTCTCCAAAAAAGAGCTTTTCTACCATGACTATCTCTGTGGGATGCAGGCAGAGATAACTGGTTGTTTGTAAGAGGAATAGCTGCCTCCTGTGTCAGTCAGAATGTAAATATGTCCAATACTGTTGAAATCTTTTTATCCCAGGGCAGTGCCACGATTGGCTGGTGTTGTGCACACATCACTTGTTAATAATGGTAAGTTCACATGGTGTCAATGATTCATCTTGAATATCATGAATATCATGAATATCACTTTTACAAGCTGAAAGCAGTAGGATTTTGTTAATGTTGGAGGGGTTTGGATATTTGCTTTACTCTGCATCCCGTGTGCTACCTTGAGAGACTCCAGTTCCAGGGCCACCCTGCTCAGCTGGGAGGAGACCTCTGGCAGGAAGATACTCTGAAAGAGTGAAAGCCAAATCTGCCCCAAACAACATTGAGTAGGCAGGATCCTATCCTGACTTGTCCTTATGACTTCATTCCCTTTTTTATCTTCTCTTCTTTCTCATCCTGGTTTCATAGGAGTCTTTCAATTTTCTCATCCGACAGAGCAGCAGAAATTCTTTTATAATAGCCTGTTCAGAACACAGCCAGAGAAGTGTTGTGTTAAATTTCCGAGAAAGCTGAATTCCTCTTACTGCTGAAATCTGCTCTGGAAGATGGTGTGGACACTCCATTTCAATTTCTTCACTAATAAAAAGGAAATTATGCACAATTCCAAAGAAAGAAGAAGGGACCTTTCTTACATCTTCTGTACTTTATGCTGCAACAATTATCTTGGGGTTTTGCCCTGAGTGGTGAACTTACCATTAATGAGATGTGGTCTCACTAGTCACATTATTTTTTTCATTTTTCAGCTAAAGCTTTATGAAGATTAAAAATTAAAATTTATTTATTTATTTATTTATTTATTTATTTATTTATTTATTTATTTATTTATTTATTTATTTATTTATTTATTTATTTATTTATTTATTTATTTATTTATTTATTTATTTATTTATTTATTTATTTATTTATTTATTTATTTATTTATTTATTTATTTATTTATTTATTTATTTATTTATTTTAACTAAGGTGAAAGGTGATAAAGAGAGCTTCCTATTCTATGATCAGCATATAAAAAATTCTCTGTTGTCGTCAGAATCATTGGTATGTCTAACCTAGTCACAGCTGCAAATCATTTTAATTGGCATAGAAACTGGAAAGAGCATAGACAGGATGATCACACACTTTCTGAATGAAAACCCACCAGTTGACTAAAATAGTCACTACTTCATCTTTTTGAGGGGTATGCTGAATATTTATCGAAACTGAATCATATTTCAAAACTTTAAATATACAATCTAGGACTTTGTCACTGTAACTTCTATAAAAGCTTCCATATTGATAAAACAGTTCAGTTTTCACTATGGCCATGCTTCCATTTTTAGAATTACCTTCTGCTTTTCTACTGTTATCCTAAATACTTTGATTTTCCTTTTCACACGTGGTGTGCCTCCACTGTCCTGAAACATTGATGATGTACACCACACTTCAAAGCTTAGAAGTAACAGGTCTCCTTGAGTCTGCATGTACTTGTCTTTATGCAACCAGTTCAGTAGGATTTTTGACTTGATTTTCAATAAATTCTTCCTGTATATATATATATGTATGCACTTATACACACACATATATCTATAAAAATAAATATACCTTTATACAAACCCATATCCAACTAAGAGAGTTGACCTATCTGAAAAAAGTGCCATTCACAAGACATATATTTTGTCTCATCATCTAAATTGAAGATTCTGATTTGCTGTATTTTGTTTTTTATTTTCCAGACTATATAACCTCTGAATTACTGTGCCAGTGAACATCAGGGGTTTTTTTTATTTTTTAGTGCTGTGATCATCTTTCCTTAAGGCTGAAGTTAGTTGGAAACTTTTTAATGTCTTTATTCATTTCTACAAAGAGGAATCTGCTACTGGTACCTGTTGTCCTAGGACTTTTCCTTAGTTTTCACATACAGAGCACTTGACCTCTGCTGTGGAATAGTAAAGTATTTTTTATTAGCATTATAGTTAGTCTGGACAGCAGCTCTACTCCCTCATTTTGATGTCTTTTTCTCGAGTTCTCCAGAGAGGCTTTGATCACTGACAAAACTGCTTTTTCATGACCTCATTTAATATGCAGAATAAGCTTCACTACCAGGTGCCATGGTTTTCCTTCACTGAGATTTCCCTGAGGACATCCTGGCCTTTGTGTAAATCTCCTTGTGACTCCTTTGTTCTTCAAAATGTAGGCAGTGCTGAAACCCCCAAATCTGCACTTGAAAATGCTCTTTCTGTGATTTTTGATTTCTCTTTCTTCTACTTTTCAGTGAGACCCTGGCCAACCCCTTTCCTGTATCTGCACATATTTAAAATGATGTTTCACTGGCTGTCTTCCACAGCCATATTTTGAACCCTGGGGCATCCCAGAACAAATTTCTTCCACTCAGATTTTGGCTCTCACTTTTTATTCTGGGTTTTTTAAGTGCATACATTTAAATGAAAAACTGCTTTTGTACTGTACTGCATGCTGTCTCTCTCTTGGAACTATTGCATGTTTTATTATAGTTATATAGAGGTATAGATAATAGTTTATTCTGTGTGGCTGAACATTTCCAAAGCAAATTTCAGTCTTCAAAGTTATAATTAGTCTTTTGTCTCTCCTGGGCTCTCCTGAAGCTGTCATTGCATGGAGCACAGCACAAGTCCCACTGAGGACTGCACAGGTGTGTGAAGTTACTTGCTCAGGTTTCCAAAATGCAAAAGCCATGGTTATATGTGGACTTTGTACTTCTGTCCCAAAATCACACTGGCCCCTAAAAGACTTTATTATATAAGACAGAAGGTGAAATGTTGGAAACTTAAATGAAGGATTTGCCTTTATGTGTTAACTCATTTTGAATCAGAAACACTTATATTGCCAATTATATTAAATCTGTTGGTTCCATCTGTTTCAATTCAGTAGAGCACTAACTGCACAATTGTAGTTTCATTAATAAATGAATTGTATTCAGTAAGTTTGCATTCCAAAAGCAAATGGATTAAAGCATTTGTACTCCATCCTAAAAATACTCTTAGGTACACACAGTGAATAAATGTCTCTATGTAAAACAACTGTTGCAATGAAAAAATTGATGTTACAGAAGTAGAATATTACACATCAAATTTACTCCTGACCTACCCAGTCCAGGGAATCTCTGGGAAATGTTAAGTGTATTTTACAAGGTAAAGATTTAATGTTTTTAAGGCAGATAAGAATATGTAATGTAACAATTTATAGGTCATATTACACGGAGTGAAGTTTCCCAGAGACTTCTATTTGCATTAACACAAAACAGTTTACAGCATGCAGCCAGATCCTCAGCAAAGTCTGAGACCCCAGGTCAAGATTTGGTCCATGAAAGGGCTCTGCCTGCCAGCCCTTAAAAAAATGCAGATTTATTTCACGCTCTTCAAGCATGAAGAGCTTGAGTCTCAGCAATCCTCAGCGTTTTCAGGAGATCCAGAATTTTCCAGCGGGCAGAAAGAAAGCAGCGAGCACCACAGCAGCACTTTGGTGCACAGTGATATTTCAGCTGCATCCCTCCAGGTTTGCACAGTGCCCTTTATGTTTCCTGGGCAGGGGGCAGTGGGTCTGCAGAGTTAAGATCCTGCAAGGCTGCAGTTTGAAGTAAAACAGCTTTTTGAGAGCTCTGCTGCAATTCCCCTGCCCTGGGCAGCCTGTTCCCAGGGGGAGCTGTGTAATACCTGGGGGTTACACGTTTGCACCTGCTGAAGGTCACTGCCAGGGACTCTCTGTCACAAGCAGAATATTAAGGCTTCTCATTACACATCCTTCAGGTTCAGCACGTGTCAGGGAAAGAACTGCCTTGTACCTGTGAATGCTCCTGCCTGCAGGTGCAGGGGATGTCCAGCAGGAATAGCAAGTGAAGGAAAAAATGTGTTTCAACTTAGTGCAGCTTCACTAGAAGGGCATAACACAGAGGTGGGAAAATCAGGGCCAGCTGATTCTCCAGCACAGCAGTGAGAAG
>VZTR01015057.1:93607-111553 GCA_013400775.1 Chaetops frenatus | reverse complement strand
AAAAAAAAAAAAAAAAAAAAAAAGGGAAATTAATAGAGCTGGTTCCTAAAAAATGTTATACAATTTATAGTTCATATTCTTTCAAATAGAAAGGATCTTACTAGATAATAGTCCTGGAGGCTGATTTTGTTCCATTCCTTTTTGATGTTAAATCTTCCAGACTATAATTTCTTTTAGCTGTTTGTTTCTTCCTTTTGTAATTAGTCTACATTATTCCATTAAAGTTCAGAAAACCAAACAAATAAAATCACACAGAAAGAGATTAAACCTAGTCTTCAGGTTTAAGAAGTCATAATTAACCTATTTCTTTAAATCAGGCTTTTTTCTTTTTTTCTTTTTTTTTTTTTTTTATTCTCCCAAGAAAACCCTCTTTCCATTACTATCTCAAGCTTACAACTAGTCCCTGAGGCTACGGGGAGTCAATCACACATCAGGAAGAAGGAGGTGAATATAGATAAATCCCCTTTCCATTTCATAATCCTGGAAGGCTCTGGGTCGTCAGTGGTCCCACAGCCTCATCTTCTCATTACATATTTGTCCCCTAGATCTTAATATGCACGAATGTTTAGGATTTGGAATCTGATGAATTGGAAAGTTCTTCTACACAGACCATGGTGTACTGTTCACAGTGAACAGATCCACTGCAAACCTTCAGTGATCAGGAACATCCATAGTTGTGGAAGAAAAGGTAGGTGAGGAGTTCAGGTTTATTAAGTAGCCAAGAGTTTTTTAAAGTAAAAAAATATATGTGTATCACTGTACATATTTAAATTGTTATCTTTTGCATTCTTAGACAAAGGATAAATTCAAATCATGAAGAGAAAATTTTAAAAATCCAACCATTTTACTTTTCTCTGTTCCAGCTAGTGAAAGAAACTGATTCTAAATTAGTCTGAAAAAATAATAAGGCAAAATGTGAAAGGATATCATCATCTTTGCAAACTAAAATGAAGCTGTCACAATCAGAGTTAAAACCAATGTGATATCTCTGCAAGATGACTGATGAATTTTTTAGCCTGTGTTGGCAAATCAAGCCAGCAGAACAATAGCATGTGCCAGATGTTGAATGAATAAATAGTGCCACTTTTTTTTTTTTTCCCCCAAAAGATGCTGGTTAAAAGCATTCCTGTTCTTCTCAACTCCAGCAGGCCTTTTCTAACAGTGTAATATTTTCACAGTTCAGCTCCAATGGGCTGCTGTTTAATACTGGAGCATTTCACTGCTCTGATTCACATTCCAGTCTCTCAGTCTGGAACATGTACATGTCCTCACCTTTGTAACCATGAGAAAGGGTTTGACCAGAATGTGGTCAGACAATCCCTGGAACCCAAATTATTCTGTGGTTGTATAGAATTCCAGAGAAATTCTACAAAATAGACTCAATTCTTCCTCCTAGTTTCATCCAGTCATACTGGAGGGAATGTAACTAAAATAATTATGCTTTTCACCCATGAAGTCCTAGCCAGTGGAGGGAGGAAAGCCATGAAAAACAATGTGATACAATCAGCATAGCCATTTGGAGTTTTAGTATTATTCTCAAAATAAACCTAAAAATATAACTTAGACTGTGTTTTCTCCAAAATTGTTTTATTTCTCTTTGTCTGGACTTGTAATCTGTAGTAATGAGGCAGTGCTGCTATTGCTATCACAGATGGGAAGGGTATATGATAAAATTTTCATTTACTGCAAAATCCTTTGTGACATTTTTTTAAAGAAAATCAGTGGAAACTCCACTCCAGAAATGCTTAGATGCTATGGAAAAAACAGCAACAAAATGCTGCAATAATCCTGTAGAAATATCACATAATGCTTTACTGATGTGCAAATTTTCTTGTAGCTGTCTACCTTTGCCTTTTCTATATAATATGGTGATATGAATAGGGTAATCCAAGTTCCATTTCTACTTCTTCCAGTGTTAATTTAGGCAGCTTAAGTGACACTTCTCTCAGATGGTCAGAGCCTGGTGCTAAAAAGGCCAAGGCTGTGGGGTTCAACCCTTGTGTGAAACATTCAGTAAAGTGTTGGACTTGATGATCCTTGTGGGTCCCTTCCAGCTCAGAATATTCCGTGATTCTCTGACTCTCATGTACATTGTAGTTCTTCTGTCACTGATATATTTATAATCCACTCTCAGGAATTAGATAGTGTATCAGCAATGTATTTACATATTTCTTGTAGTTATGTAGTTCTTATATTTCTATTTCTATATTTCTTAACAGCAGATAATGACAAGGAAAAAATTATTAATGAATGTAAGTCATGGCAGACAGCTTAGAAATCTGTGTTAGAAGATTTAATAGGAAACAAATATATATTTTTTACAGCTGCACATAATGATTTTAATGTAAGATTTTCTGATCTTGTTCAATTGACATGGTTTCAAGAGCAAGTATTGACTGTAGCAGTGTATGAGGCCATCAGAAAGCAGTTGATAATGAGCTCTGACACAGTGAAGATGGAATTTTTGCTTCAAGGTGTGTGATTAAGGTGTGTGAAATTACAAGTGCTGGGATAATGTGTGACAAATGGTGAAGGAGAAATACTTTTACCTTTGAATCACCTGCTGGTCTTTGAAAAATACATGTTCAAATGACGGTGATATTATAAAAAATAGAAATTGTGTTTTAAAAAAAATAGAGAAGTAGGAGAATGCAGCTTATTCTTCAACATCAACGATATGAATAGTTTGAGATTGTGTTCTACTATTGTATCATCCAGGTGTGAAGGATGTATGATGCACTTTACCCTGTGGAGCTGAGTTTATTATTACTGACACTACATGCATTTTTCACATTTTTATCTACATCACATGGAAGAAGTGAGATATATGGAGTACAGATAAGATAGATAAGTGAGATAAAAACACTGCTCTCTTTAAAAAAAAATTGTTACAGGCCTTTGCAGTTCCATATAGGTGTAACAGTGTGCATTATAGCTATGCTAAAAGGGGAAACTGCTCAAAGAAATAATTTAAATACCTGTCTCTTTCAAAAGTAACAGTCCAAAAAAGAGAGGTTAGTAGTCTGTCAGTCCATACAGGACTATGTGTGTGTGTGCAGTGATTAAGAATGTTGACAAGACACAACTGTGTGGCATTGAGAAGACAAAAATGTAGTTATCAGAAAAAAAGGGAAAAAAAAGGAAATCCATAGAAAATCACTTTTAAAAAGAGACATCTGTAGCAGGTGAATTAGAAGAGATTACACTAGCACAGAGAGTGGAAGAAGGGCTTTGTGAAGGCATGAATTTAAGGAAGAAGGAATTGAGTGACAGATGATTTGCAAGCTAGGAATCTCCATTTGTTTCATGAAAGGAATGAAGGCATGGAGTGGTTATTAAAGAATAGAAGAGGGGAAGCAGGGGAAGGAGTGTAGAGAGAAAGCTTTCAGGAGAAATTCTGGAGCTTTCTGAAGGGAAGAATGAACCCAACTAAATCCTTGTAGGTGATACACTGCAGTTTGAGTTTGAAGTGCTGAAAGAATAATGGATAATGTAAAGCCAGGAGCCTCAGACTAAAACACCCTTTTAAGGCACAAACAGGCTGCCAAGGAAGAAAAGTCATTTTGTTGCACATTGTGAGGTGGCTGTATCCTGTGAGCCCCTAGCAGCCTGAAGACACTCCATCTTTCCCCACTCCAAAAACCTGCACGTGGAACACTCATGCTCGAAACTCCAGTGACAGAATTATCACTTGGAAAGTGTTTCTAAGCCTCAGCTTTGGGAGCCTTTTAGAAGAGCACTATGGAGGGTCTAAATTGCATTAACTTTGCAGTGTGACTCAGTAAATGAGCACAATGGCAAGTGGAAAAGAAGAAAGGGAAAGAAAACAATAAAAACTCTTCTGGGGGACCACACGTCAAGGATACACCTACAGGAAGTGTTTTTGTCTTAATTCTGGTGTTTAACAATGTCACTAGCAAGGGTATTTCTGACAGAGTATTAATGACATTGTGACATTGAAATTCAAATTTTTGGCTCAAGAGGTATTGACTATGATAGTGAATTCACAGAGCTCTTGCAAGAAGGTTAATAGAATTGTTGGCACTGTGTCTGAAGAGAAAAAGAAGGATGTGAGGGAGCTCAGAATGGCTTGGGATTGAATCTGATATTGATTCATAGTAAAGGAATTCAGGAGTGATGTGAATTGTTTAGAAATATTTGGCTCTTGTTCTGTCTGCTATAAAGTTATGCTATAAATGAAGCACATGTTAAAAGAAATAAGGTGTAAGGGCACAAGTAGAAAAGAAGGCAGCACACTGCTAAACACATATGTACTCATTTGTTAGGAACAGGCAAAGGGAAAACTGGAACTCTGGAGAGCTGGGTGGTTGTTACATATGTACTGGGGCTGGAGGGCGAGGACATGAGTCCTGGGATGCATTAGTCTTGGTAAAAATACAGCATAAGGCCATGCTAATTTTGTTTCTGTTCAGTTTCTTTTTCAAAGGACTAGTGTTCCTTTGAAAAGATGTTAAGCAGAGCTGTGTAACATCATCCCACAGGTATCAAATGTGTATTCTCTGGATAGAGCAGTGGGTGTGGTGATAGAAAGTCCATGTGAGAGGTTTCCAGTGGGTTGTAATTACCTTTACCAAGGCTGTGTGCATAACAGAAAACCGGTTCAGGTGGGACCAGATTAGAGATGCATGTCCAACCCACCAAGCAGGGCATGCTTCCTGTTTCACTGGGGGAAACCCTTCCAGTCTGTACAAAAGCCTTGATCAGATATTGTGAAACACAAGGAGATGCATGAGATTCGACCTAGGTAAACTCCTTTGAGATACTTGACACTCCTAACTGTTAGTCCTGTTCCAGCAAATCTTTAAATGTTTAATGGGAAAACACTCTGAATCTTTTGGGGTACATTAGTCAAGGTTCAGCCTCAGAGTAGGGGAACTGACAGAGTTTCAAGGCAGGACTTGTTTTCCTAGGAGCAGCTGAAGACCCCCATCTACCCATGCTTGTCTGTATTGACATGACACTGCTAATAGTTTGATCTAATTTTCTGGGGAGAGGAGGGAGTACATTTGGCAAAATTACAACTCTCAAAATACAATTGTGTGTCTCTGTTTCTGCAGTGTCACGGTGAGTGAAGGTAGGGGTGGCTTTGGAGGAGAAACCTCAGCAGAGGATGGTGATGGGGTAAATAGAGATTCTTCTTTACCAATCTATTGTCAGTCTGTGAGGTAGCAGGTGCACAGTCACTCACTCAGGATTCTTATCCTCAATGCTCCCATGGGATATGAAGGACTCCAACAGCAGAGCAAAAGCAAGGAACATCATGTATAAAACACACCTGCAAAGGCAACACAGACCTGGGCTGTGAAGGCTTCCATAACCATCACTGGTTAGGTCAGCAGCATACTTTTGGGAAAATAACTTTACTATGGGTTTCCATGTAGTGCTAAGAAAAAAACCAACAGGACTACGCCGTCTTTTATTAATTTGACACTGTTTTTGCAAAGAGCTGTTAGTGTACTGCTGCTTTTAAAAACATCTTGTATGTGTCACAGAAAAGATGACATGCTATTTTTTTCTGTTTAAAATTTCATTACACTGTCTTTTTTAACCTGGTCTTTCAAAAAAGAGCTGACCAAAATAAAAGGATTGATCTATTGATCAATATCATATATGAAATATATCTAATTGATCTATTTCTTGTCTTTTATTGAGCATTTCTTTAATCTTCTCTCAGAGGCAATAGCTTACATGACTTAAGAGTTTCATTTAAGAGGAAGATACTTTGAGGCAATTTCTACCTTTCTCTCAAGTTAGAGAGAAATGCTTTTATATGGACATAAGCAGGACACATCCTGCTTTTATATGGACAAGGCCCCTGTAACATACTATCACAAAATGCAGTTAAGCCAGAGCACTGTGAAAAGCATCTATTTAGGAGTTAAATATGTTCTATATCTTTAGCAGAGAAAAGTTTCCTTTTTTTTTTTTCCCTAGACTTGAAAATTCCATTTCCAGCCAGTGTGTTGCTATGATTCCATCATTTCCTTACTCATTGCTGTTGACTCCAGCACCAGATGTCAGCTTCAGAGAAAGGGCACATCATGAGGCTTTGCCCATAAGAAATATTTTTTAAAAACCCCTGTGGTCTGGACCAGAAATAATATCTCTTCCTCTGTGAAGCCAGACAGCTAACAGTGAAATGCTAATTATGAATACACAAGGAAATTTGCACTGTCTATCCAACTGAAATGCCATGAAATTTTATTAGCTTCCTTTCTGTGTTTGCCTCTGTGTGTGTGGGAAAAACAAGCACGTAGCTGATTTTAATATAGACTCTAAACAAGCACATGCAAACAGAATAACAACTTAGAGGTGCTCAAAATGAAACTCCCTGGTTTACCTAGAGATGACAATAAAAGGAGCATTATTTATTTGGGTTTGGTCCTCAGTATTTCAGAATCACTGAATCTCTTTTTAAGAGAGTGGACTTATTTAAGTAGGAGTACTAGAAACTTCAATTAGGACCATTTCTGAAAAACCAGCTATGAGTTCATTTGGCTTTTGCTGGACAGATGACAATATGTGTGTGTGAAAATCATTCTTAAATTGCTTAAACTCAATCTTACTTTGCTCTCATTGATCTCCTGACCTGACAAGACTCCTGTTCTGATTCAGGGGATTGCTCAGCTGGCCCTGCCATCTCTCCTGCTGTTATCAAGGACCCTGGGCTGCTTTCTGCTTTTTCTGCAGGCTCATGTGGCAGTAACAGTACAGGCACTGCACAGCATCACAGCCTGCAATGCCCTGACCACATCATGTCTTGTGAGAGAGACATTTGGGAAGATTTCATGTAGCATCCTGTGCACCTCATTTCTTCCAAAATGAGCCTGATTTTGCATCAAAGAAAATGCCTCCCTGCTCTGTTGAGAGGTCCCTAAGTTGGTTAAGTGTTCAAAATTTGCACAGCTATCCCTCCCAAATGCAGCAGATGTCAAAGTGACCTGAACATCTCCAGCTACACAAGACAAGCTGGATGACTGGGGTTTTGTGGCAGAATGGTAAGTGATAAATTAGTTAGCTGTGATAGAGTGTTCATGGTAATGGGCATAATTGGGCTTCACAGATGACATCCTTTTCAGATGAATGGGTGAAGTTCATGTTTCTCTTACTTTTCTTGCTGAAATACATATGACCTCTAAAGGACATGGCACATCACTTATTTGAATAAAGAAATAATTACTTCAAAAGAGTTAGTGAAAATATAGGAGGGTTTTTTTTTAATTTTTATTTTTTTATTATTATTATTTAAAAGGTTTGTTTTCCTTCTTATATATTGGAAAATCTTAAAGAAATGTAGATATAGGCTTCATGGCTAATAATGACATAATTTCCCATAGACACCAGTGGAATCAGTTTTTACAAGCTAAGGAGATAAATTCCTATTTCTGTACTTTCCTTAGCTTATATTTTTATTTCCTCCAGTATGTCCTCTCCTTATGAATAGAAGCCTTAGACAGCTAGGCAGGCCATTCTACAGGTTCATATTTATGCAGATGCACTTTGCTTTGTAGCACTTGTTCATTCCCAAGCAGCAGCAATAACTAAGGACTCCTGACAAATTCTCTGGCTCTTATGTGTGTCTTACCACTGGCAATAATGAGAAAATACTATTTGCTTTAATTAAACAACAATAAATTAGAAGTGATGATTTACTGAGAGTAATTGTTCTTTATTAAAAAAAAATGTAGCTTGATGTGTGTTGTTATTTTCATGCAACATCAACTTCTTTTTAAGCAGTCAGCCTTGCACTTGCATGGTTCGTGTTCATGAAGTGCTTGCTGTAAGGCTGGAAACAAATGGTGATTAAAAACAGTGGCCGTTGTGTTTTTGAAGGAGCTAATGGCCCCCTTTGGAGTTGCTAATTGGCAAGTTCTGCAACTCCAGGCTTTTGAGGTATGGTTGCCATGGAAAAATTGCTTTGAAGTTGGCAGTTGTGAATATTTGACCACGGTTTTTTCGAGGTTGGAGACTGGATGAAAAGCACTGTCATCCCTCCCACGGGGCAAAAGATAGCTGGAGAAACTGCAAAATGATTCCCCATCAGAGTGGGCAGAACAGTGACAGATGATGACAAACAAGGTTTTCCCAATGGATTAATTTCTCTGTCCACTGTGTGTGTTTTTTTCAATCTTTCCCTGTTTTAGTTTTGGTTGGTTTTGGTGGGGTTTTTTTTGGTCAGCCCTTGATCTGCTTAGAAGATTTGTGGATGAGCAAAGGTTACTGAGTTCCATTTAACCCAAGCATTTGTAAAGGGAATGCAGTGTCTGGCACTGGGAGATAAGTTGAAGTTCCTGCATCATGGTATATAATTGCAAATAAAACAAGCTACTGAAAAGCTATTTGGAGAATTCACATCTCCTGTACTGGAAAAGATGCAGACCAGCTTGTTTTAGTATGACTGAGAGATACTTTTGTAAAATGCTTATATTATACCACAACACCAGGGGAAAAAATACATGGGTGCCCTCTCAAACTAGCCCATGTCAGTTTGTGATGTTCCCCAGTGGCATATTAGCAAGTTTAAAGTCCTTCTGTCCCTTAGTAATATTTTTTTCTTTTTAATCAGTTTGCAAGTTTGGCCAAAATTTAAATTGGCTTTGACCTTTGCCTACATATGCAGTGAATGCAATAAAAACAGAGGGATGAATGTCACATATGAAAAAACATCCTATTCTTGTTTTTCTGACTTCTTATTTTCTCAGTACTATTCTGATAAAACAATGAAATACATGCTGATATCACTGGACACTGACCAATTGTCCTCAAATGTCTTTGCTCTTATGTCTCAACTATGTAGCTCAGTTTCCTTTAAAAAAGACTACCCATCATGTTAAATTGTGTGTTCATATGGATACTGGGCATGAATCTGAGCAAAACAAACCTATCCTGTTTTTTGATTTACAGCTAATTTTTAGGAGCTGTTTCAAGAGGGATGAATAGTTTATTTTCTGGAGAGACATTTATCTATATATCATAAAAAGGTCTTTTCATGGCACATTGACAGTGATAATGATTATTGTATAAAAGATGAATTTGGAAGAAACCTTTACCTTATAATAGTCTCTAAAATACTAAAAATATAAGAAGTATAAAAAATAAATGTGGTTGCACAACATAAATACTATATCTCTGCGATGATGCAGAGAAAGTAAGATTTATTTTTTTCCAATTATCTAGTCTGACCTGAGGCAAGTCAGACTTTTTTAACATCTCTTGAAAAATGAGAGTTTTTTAGGCTTAAAATTTGCAGGTAGAATCAATAAAACTGTGTTCATAAACAGTGAAAATTTTACGTAGAATATGAGAGATGTCTATCCTTTTCTTGTTTGACATACACAAGGTTTATCTTGGGATGAAAAACACAGTATTTTTGATATAAAAAAAAAAAGTATTCAAATCTCTGCAGCTAGGAGTGGATTTTAAGCATATACTGGGATTTTGATTTCTAAAGAAATTAATTTGAATCTCTTGGATATATTTCATTTTCTTAGTTGATCACTGTGAGCTATGGTTTAAGATATTGGAAACCACCATTTTTTTAGTGACTACTTCTCCCCCCAAAGTGCTGCTTTGTATATTAAATAAAGTTGATTTTTTATTTTATTCTAAGCCTAAAGAATAACCCTTTGGTGACTTTGTGGCTGTTGAATACCAATAATTAAGGTCAAGCCTTTCCTGATCCCCAATTCTGTCCTACTAGCTGAGTGGTTATATTATGTTAATGTTTATATTCTGTCAGAGGAGAGGTTTATCTAGAGTACCTACCATTCAAATAACTCTGTAAAGAAGAACAAGTCCATGTTTTGGGTTGTTTGGTTTTTTTTTAAGGTAGTATTGTAAAATGATCTGAAATTGAAACTGAGATGGTCAGGATTATCAGAGGACTGTGTGGAGCAATGAAAGAACAGTGTGGTCATAGATATTTTGGAAAGTAATATGGAATAAATGAAAATGAATGTGAGGTGATTTACTTTACATATTACATAGGAAAAATGAGATGACATATCATGGAACTAGAGAGAGACCCTTGAGCTACTGAGGTCAAAGTAAAGTCTTCTTTGTAGAGCAGCAAAGAGAAAGATCACAACCTTTTGTACTTACAAGCCCAGGATTCTCTTGAACATGCTTCACATTACATTCTGTAGTACAGGAAATGCCCAAAAGCCCTGCTTTTCCAGAGTAAGTGTGAAATGCTACTAATTTTTGTGTTTAAGAAAGGGTAAAAGATTGGTGATGCTGATAATAAAGTCATATGAGCCAGAGAAAAGATATGTTGCGCCACAGGAGGCAGATTCAGAAGAACACACCCAATATTTTAATCTGACAGTAAAAATGCTATATTTAAGCTATAAATAAACTGAAACATGTCATTCCACTTTACAGCTTCTTCAGTTATGAATCTTGCTCAATATGTCTTTTCTCTATCATATAGAGGGCCATTTCTTCAAATTTCTCACTTATGCCAATATAAATATTTGTAATCTGTTTTAAAGGATTTTTTTTTTTTTTTTTTTTTTCCCATGTCCTGAACAGATTTAAAGCACAGGATATCTCTTGCAGCAGCATGACTGATAAAGTGATAAAGTGCAATGGTGCTGTAGATACTGAACAGGCACGACTCCCAATGTACCTTTGGGCTATCTATCAGCTAGGGCTTAGTGCTGCAAGAAAAAAACCAATATGTATCAGAAAATTGGGCTTTTCCCTTCCTTGGCTCCTCTGAGGATATGCATGTTACTCCAACAGGTGTTTTTACTAAAACAGGGCCTCCCACAAAAGGTTTCATTTAAAACCCCAGAGGCAGAGTAGACTTTCCACTACCATGTGAGGACAGAGCAATCACCCTGCAGGAGCCTTGGATTCCTGCCCAGTGAATTTTAACCTTCCTCCATTCATACTGGCTAAACAGGATCCGAGCACCAAATGGTTTTGGGAAGGATGACTCTCATCTCACTAAACTAAAAAGTAAATATATCAAGAAGATCAAGATTGATTAAGGGATTGTCTCCAGCATGATGTGCAAGGCTAATTCTTGTAGAAGATGTGGGCTTAGTTTTACAGGCTCATCTCCAAGGACTGTTTAATCACTATGGATGATTACAAACATGCAGAAATGTTGCATAATCAAAACCTGTCCCTTTCCAGGAAATGCCATCATCACTAGACTACAGAATCATATATATGTTTTATTCTGGAATTAAAGAATCTGGAATTCATTTTTTTTAAAGGAAAAAACTGGCATGTAGCATGTTAAATGTCTCCCCTGCTACTCCCCTTCACAGGTGCCTGAGCACTGCTGCAGTGGCCAGTGCCCTGGGAATTAGGTCAGTTTCTGCAGTGATGAACATCTGAAGCTCTTAAGCATATCAGAGGATTGAAACTAGGATCCATGTACTCTATATTGTTGGACATATATACTGGGACATAATAGTAAGGAAAAAAAGAAAAAATCATCCTTTCTCCATCTTTAAAAAATGGTTATAATCCATTTAGAAATGCAAAGGACATACATGACAAACAAGCAGAGACTATTAGCTGTGAATATCAGGTAAACTTACCATCCTAAAGTAGAACCCTTTGTTTTTAATTCCTGTTACAAGGAACATGGTCCAAATCCAATTTTTCTAGATCCCTTTCCAAGACACAGCAGCTCCACAGGTTTGGAAACCATAAGGATAACACTTGGGGACTAGATATTTGAAAGTTAGGTGGTTTTGCCTTCAGTAGTTTTGTGTCCTAAATACCTTTCTTAATGTAGTACAGCCATCTAATTGTTACTTCAGTTTTTCTCTGGGGTTATTTTTATGTCTACTTTTTCTTTCTTGTGATGAACCACAGGTTAATCTTCCAGAGCTTTTTTGTTGTTGTTGTTTTTTGGTTGGTTAGGTGGTTTTTTGTTTCTTTGGGGGTTTTCTTCTTTGTTGTGTGTTGTTGTTGTTTTCTGCTCCAAGAATATTTGGACAAAGGTACAATTGATTATCTTTATGGGCATTTATACTCTGAAGTGGTATTTAAAATATCAGTATTTCTATGGGCTCATTTTATCTCAATGAACATAGAAGATTTGTATATAATAGATATACTTGGCTCTGTGCCTGCAATGCATTTTGCACAGCTCTTCTTTCTCTTTCTAAATATACCAACAACACAGTTCTACTAAATTCATTAAGGGGGGGTAGGCAACGCTATTCAAGTGAGATGCCTCACGAGTGCTTTTAAAATACAATGTTTACTGTCTCCTTCCAACAGTTAATAACAGTCTGATGAGAATTTAGCATGCAGGAGAGGGGAGACCTGCAAGACATCATAAGCCCTATTGATTTTTCTTAAGTGCTAAAGCTTTTAAAGGGATTCCTACAAAGGCACCTACTGTATGGAACAGGACTCTGTGCTTTGTCAATTTAGCTGGACAGCTGAAGAAAGATATAGACTGGAAAAGTCAGAGAAAGAGAGAGACCTCTGGGGTTAATAAAAGTGAAGCTAGGTTCCTCCCAGATTGCTTTGTAGAGAATTGGGAAGGCATCACAACTGTTCAGCTTCACTCCAGTGGAGCATCTTATGCAGAAGGTGTTATCAGTCCCACTCTTAAAAGGTTGCAGAGAGAGGCCCAGGGTAACTTATACTTCAAAGCTCTTCAGAAATTGGGGATATTGCCAGCCACATTCATAACCTCAGAGCAATACCAACCATATGCATGTATGACAAAAACCTCTCTCATAGAGCCAATTTCACAAATAATGTCACAATGCTAAATGATCTGTTTCAACCTCCCATTACACTTGCTGTTCCATTTCTGACAGATTACTGCACGTGGCACTCAGCTTACCATGAAGTGTATACTTTCCCAAGGCCAATTGCTGAGCAAGAGATCCATCAAGGGTCCTGAAATGCATTTTCAAAGAGGTTAAAGTGATCTGGTGATGTGCTGAATTTGAAGTGTTTTTCTATTTAGAAAACCAAAGTCCAGAAGGCAGCAATTTAAAATGAGGTTAGGAAGTTATTTACAATATATTTGTTGCTCCTATATGGTCAAAGATATGTTTTGAGGCTTTTTGTGAATGTTATGACAATGTGAAATGAAGTATCAATAAATTAAGCTGAGTTAGTTCAGAACACTTACTGATCTTTTAACTTTTCATAGGGTAAGTACAGATCAGATATCAACACTGAAAATCAGAGTATTTGTCATAAACAATTTACAGGGAGGTTAGAGAGGCAGCAGTAGACCAGGAACATGGTACTTATGTAGTCTACAAACAAATTCTTCACCAGCTGAAAACAAGCCCAGATTTTTGCCTCAAGCATGGTTTATTCTGTACAAGGGAAATAATTTCTGCTTTGTTTTTGCATAGAATTACAGCACTAAACAAAGACATATTGGCTGTGTATAAATACACCTAACCTCTGAGGGTTTAGGGAAGATTTGCATGTAAAGTGAAATTTGGTCTTTCCAACAAGTCAGCAATCATCAGGAACTCTGAAAGTGCTTGCTTTTGTTTCATTTTGATTTTAAAGATGAAAATTGAAAAATTTTCAGCAGTAAAGTTTTGTAGTAAAAGTTAATCAGGAAAGATATGCAGGGGTTAAAGAGGACAGTTTTCCACTCTTTTTTTTTTTCTTAGCAGCTCTGGCATGCAGTCAGAGCTATTTCTCAAGTCTTTAGACTGTAGTAAGGTTATATAAAATTTAATGGAGAAAGGATTAAGTCTCCTAGACTGAGGAAAGGCCCTTTACCTTGCTTTTGATGCATAAATCATGTAAAAATGAGGGGACAGGAAGCCCAAAAAAAAAAACCAGGGCACTGTGGAATGAGTAACATAGGATCATGGAGCTACAGAGAGTGAATATAGCAAAATGCAAGACAGGAAGAGGAACAGCCTGCATCCAGTAATAAAGGTAAAGAAGGAGGTAGAAGAGAAGTTCATATCCTCAGGTAAATAACATGACATGTGAAGCTCCTTATGCTTCTTTGAGAAAATTGATTAAATCATACCAACTTAAAGTACTAAGAAAAAAAAAAAGACACCTCTAGTTTTCAGAGGATCTGTTAATAAATAACCTGAAGTGCATTGCAAATGGTTTTTTATTCTCATGTGAAAAGCAGTGATCAATATTTTTTCTGAGGAAAAAAAACCTTATGAATAAAGGACTCTCTAAGATCCTGCAAACCAAAATAAGTGTGAAGTTAGCAATATAGCAGCCTTCTAGGACCTAAAGAGTGATGGAGAGGGACTTTTTCCACGGGCATGTAAAGACTGGACAAAGGAGAATGCAGCCTTAAGCTGAAGGAGGGCAGGTTTAGATTGGATACAAGGAAGAAATTCTTTACTGTGAGCGTGGTGAGGCCCTGGCATGGGTTGCCCAGGAAGGTTGTGGGTGCCCCATCCCTGGCAGTGTTCAAGGCCAGGTTGGATGGGGCTCTGAGCAACCTGGGATAGTGGAAGGTGTCCCTGCCCATGGCAGGAGGTTTGAATGAGATGTTCTTTATTTAAAGTCCCTTCCAAACCAAACCTCTCTATGATTCTATGATTTTGATATGACAAGTTTAACTTGATCTAACTTTTTCCTTTTGCCAAGACCTTTGCCAACAAAATGAACCCCCCATTGCTGATATCCTCTGAATTACAGTAGGCTATGTAAAATACACTTGCACACTTCCACATCTGGATATTTCCAATTATCTCAGCTGTACTTCAGTTTTTTGACACGCCTATCTTATTTTTCATTGGGGGAAAAAAAAATGAAATTGTTATTAAGAGAGCTCCAACAGAAAGGACTGCCAATCAAACTCTAACATATTGAAAAGGTCAAGTATTTCACTTTAATACATTCATATTCAGTGCTCTCTTTCTTCTTCAGTTTCTTCAGTGCTACAATTAATTCAATTAAAGTAACTTTAAAGCTAAGAAGTGTTGTCATAGATCATAACCTTTAGAAATGTCTGCATTCTTTCTTACACATTTACCTTAGTTAGCATATTTTAATGATATCTCAAGGAAGAACTGTGTTAAGTGCTCCTGGCTTCTAAAAAAAAAAAAAAAGTAAAGTTAATAAATAAGGAAGCTGTCAAAAGCATACAGGAAGATTTAGTGGTATTATATTTAAAGATCAATACCCATTCATACAGTGAATTGGACAGAGAAATATAGAGAGATAGGAAAAAATTGAGTATTGGGAAAAAATTAATTACAGTAAAATGTTTAATATATCTCCCATCGGCACCGCTGCACTTTTTGTTAAGAAAGGCTGATGGCTTTGGGGTGGGTTAAAGGAGATAACAGAATGAAAAGAAAGGAGGAGGAAGTAGATACCTGAGAATTTGGGTGCCTGCCCTGTGTGAGGAGCTGACCAGCTGACTTCCTAGCTTTGGTCTGGGTGACCTTTCAAGACATCTGAGGAAAATGAAGTTGAGTCACTCCATCAGTTTGAACCTGACTGGCATGAAAATGTTGTATGACAATCAGCACCAAAAAGGTGGTAGAATACTCCATTAGGCAGGCAATGTGTCTGCCCTGGTCCTTTTACCCTTCTGGAGCCATCTCAGGAAATGGGAAGGCTGCTGCCATTTACTCTGCAGGAGGACTCAACTGGTTCCAGCTGATCAAACTGTCTCCAAAGGGTTTAAAACAGATCACACTGGTCCCAACCTGTTCCAATAATGTTTAAAATGGATAAAATCAATTCAAACCAATTCAAACCATTTGAAACTTGTTCCAACCAGATCAAACCAGTTTAAAATGAACTAAACTCATTCGAACTGGACAAACCAGTTTCCACCACTTTAAACCAAATCCAACCAGTTTCAACTGGATCAAGCCAGTTCAGCCAGGTTCCAACCAGTCATAACTGGTTTAAACTGGTTTGAATGAATTCCAATTGGCTCCTGCTGGTTCAAACTAGATGAAAGCAGCTAAACCCAGTTTAAACTGGTTTAAATATCTTCAAACAGATCAAACTGGTTCAGAATGGTTTAAACCAGATAAAACCAGTTCAAACCAGATCCAAACAGTCATGAACGTTTTAAACCAGACTAGGCTGGTTCCAACCAGTTCAAAAAGGTTCTAACTGCTTTAAACCAGATCAACCTTGTTTTAACCGATTTAAACCAGACTAAACTGGTTCCAACTTCTTCAAATCGATTTTAATGGGATCAAACCAGAAAAAACTGATTCAAACCAGTTCCATTACGCCATGTTACACTTGACTAAACTGGTTCCAACCACTCAACTTGGTGACCTCCAAAATTTGGAACCAAAAACCCCCCAAACCTGTCAGGAAAGCCAGCCCCTTCTACCTCTTGCCACAGAGAGGCCAAGCAACTGCCAGCAACCCAAGGCCGTTACCCGTGAAAGCATTTCCAGCCAGCAAACACAGTCACTGCTTTCCTCAGCCTCCCTGAAAGAACAGAACAACTGGCAACTGATGTGACATTTTCCAGCCTTTTATAATCCCTTTGATCCCTCAGAGGGGATGGTAATTTTCAGACTGGAAAACACTGCTTGAAAGAAAATTTTTTCAGATTATTTGCAAGAGGAACGTGAGAAGGACAGTCAAGTATTTTATAAATCAAGGCTCATCTGCCTCTTTTTTGACCTCACACATTACTGGCTTGTGCTGAACAAGAAGGTACAAGGTAAAAAATGCTCTCTTTTCATATATAAACACCTCCACGCCCCCCCGCCCCCCCAACAACAACAAAAACAAAACAAAACAAAAAAGTTACTTGGAAGGTTATGCTCTGCAGGTTAGGAAATGCAAGTTTAAAATAACGTGGATTTTACGTGGATTTTCATGTTCCTTGAACCACCCTGGGACAATCTTCCCTGCTATGTTGAAAGATATGAAATAAAAAATAAACACCTCAAAAAGGAGTCATTCCCTTCACAAAAGTATTGATTCATTTCTTAGGAAAGAATTATGCCCAGTTGTATTTAGATGTAGAAATAGCTTTTCCCTTCCCTCCTCTATGTTAAAGCCTATAATACCCCTGAATACCAAAAGAGAACAGAAAAACAAAATACATATTATTTGTGTTCACACTCTGTATTGTTTAGAAGCAAAAGTATTTTTCTGAGAACCTTTTTTTTGGTGCAATTACTAATAAAATTTGCAATTTACACAAATATACCACTGTTTGTTCAAACATGGCATCTCTGGAAGGCATTAGTTCAAAGATACTGTATTGATTTAAATTGAAATGAATTACCTTTCAGTGAAAATGCATTAACTTCAGTAGAGAGACATGGCAGTGAATATAAATTAAAATAAAAATTATTTCACTAGACTATTTTGGCATCAGTTCATATGATTTTTTTTTTCCTTTTGTAAAATAAATTGAATCCAAACCAACACTAGCTTATGACATTGTATATGTATGAATTTCAACAAGGATGAAAAAAAGATGGAGAAATAGAAGAGGTATGAAATATGAATCAGATGGCCTTAAGGTCCTTCCTTTCCCCAAGGATTTTACCTACCTACACTTATTTATTGTCTGATTTAATAGACACTTGAGGAATTTTATTTTATTATTTTGGGGGAGGGAAGAGTAAATCAGTTTAAGCACTTAATGGGATTTCTCCTTTAAATAGTCCTGTGAGCAGACTGATTAATGTATTTTATTTTGTATATCTTCCAGAGCAATGAAGCCGTGAGATTTTTGTCCCAAATTGCTTCTCATACATATTTTTATGAGAGCCCCCACTAAAGAATATATACTTCAAGTCAGAATTTTTCTCTACTTACTAAAATTAAATTTGCATCTTTATCTCAAAGACAAGGCTTGGTGTACCAGAGATAATAATTTGCTTTATGAGGATCACAATCCAAGATGAACAACAACCACAAACAAAAAACCAAAAAACATGTGTTTGTATACACACACACACACATATATATATCTATATATATATATATTTCCATTCA
>VZTR01015057.1:61410-93112 GCA_013400775.1 Chaetops frenatus | reverse complement strand
TACATATATATATATTAATCCATTCAGGTAAATCTCTTTCACAAATGTGAAGTTATTATAATACATGGAAAAATGGGAAAATGTGGACTACTCAAGTAAGATGTCAATGTTGAAAAGCTTTCATCAAACTGAAGGAAGGAACTGATGTCTTTTCCACAGTTTAGGTCAGAATTATACAGCCACTGCATTAAACTGCACTTGTGTTAAATTGTGACTTTAATTGGAATTTTTGCATCAGTATATTTAAATTCAAACAAACTCCATTCATTTTCCTCTCTGCGCTTCTCAGCTACCATTTTGGCAATGTTGTGATGAGTTGGAATTCTGTAGTTTGTCTTTGGTCAACAGTAAACTTGTCTTGAATTGATTTCATATTGAGTCTTTATTCCCCAGCTAATCTTTCTTGGAGGCCACCCAAACAAGTGGACTCAAGCCTTGAAGCAGGGAACAAGCTCTGATGTAGCATGGAAAAAGGATGGTGAGTGGCTGAGAATGGGAAACAGAAGGAAGAGCTGTGGGAAAGGAGACGGAGAAGTCATCCCATCAGGAGAGTGTAAAAACAAACTTGTGAAGATGCACTCACTGGAGACTCTTAAAATGTATGTCTTCATACTCATGAACCAGTCATGGTCTGGAAAGGGTTGAAAGTGGAAATTCTGACAGCAGAGAGTTTTAAAGAAACCAACCTACTCTAGAACAAACTGAACTTCATTTGTTACCATTATGGGGTTGTGTTCATTAAACTAGAAGGTGCAATTCTGAAGATATTTTATCAGAAGATAATTCTGAGCCTCTCTATTTTCGCAACGAGTGCACAGGCACAGACTGAGTCACCCAGAAATGTTTTAGCATAAGGTAAAAGAGAACAGTTTGGATGATTTGGTGTTGAGCACTGTTTTTCCCCCCAGTGTCAATCTCTTACCTTTGAACTCTATCTCAAAAATTAAATACATTAGTTTGATTTTCATTAATGACATTTAATGATGCACACCCTGATGATACACCTAAAAATAAGATTTCAGTCCATCACATGGAACTAGCTGGAAGTTCACTCATATTTCAAAGAAGTAAAATTACTTAGTTGTAATTCCCTGTATTGGTTTCTTCTCCAATATCTGGAGCATGTATCCATATATTCTCAGGGATCTTATAGCCAGCCACTTGATGTCACCATAACTCCACAGAAATATTGCTCTTCATGCACGAACAGGGTGCAAATAAGTGGCTGAAATAGAAATGTGCTTGAAATTAATGTATCTCTCACTAGACATATGAGGTACGTAGACGATGTGCATCATCCCATTTATTCTCCTCTTTACAAAGGGAAATGGTAGCTAAAGAAAATCTTTTTGTGTTTGCACTAAAGATTACTTTTAATTAGGAAACTTCTCTGAGAGGAATTAGATTGATTTTTTTTTTTTTTTTTAACCAAGAAAGAAAAATATTGGTGAGGAAAGAATACTGGCAAAATCAGTAACACTGTAATAAACTGAAAAAGTTGAGTCTTCTTTGGGTCAGAAATATTTGTTGGTGGTGAGTACAATTTTTCTTTGTTGTTATTAGAGACTGAAAAAAAATATATTTTGGACTTTCTGGAAATCCCTTGTATATGTAAAAAACCTCAAGTTTTTGAGTCCAGTGTCAAGATTCAGTTTATCAAAAGGATTAATGTCTTTTAATATTGCAGCAAAGGCCAGTATTGTACCTTACTTGAAAATTGCATTTGTTAAAAATGTGATTTTTCATGGGTTTTATTCAGTTTACAATGCAAAAGTCCAGCTGATGCATTCAAGATAATTCATCTTCAGGTCCTTTATAAAAGAAAAGTAAAAAGCAGACTTTTAGCCTGAAATTTTAATAAATTAAGCATAAACAGTAGATGTGGTTGCTAATACCCAGACATCTAGTATAAAATAAAGTCAATTTGAGCCATATCAGCTTCTGCTCAGCTGATGACTTGCTTTTCTCTCAGTATTTATGTTATATTTCTACAAACAATATATTTAAGCAATAAAAGCAGAGGAACAGAACTTTTCCTGAGAATTAACGATCTCCTGGGAGCCAATGATCCACAACCCCAGAAAGGGTCATTAAACCCCAAAGAAATGTCCAGTGCTGAAGTTGTTATTGATATGAGCTGAAAGTAAGTATTTATCTGATGAAAAGAATGGGGCAGGCAGACTATTTGGAATTCATATTTCTACACTTGAAAATATGTTTAGCAAACCAAGTAAATGATGCTACTATAATAAGATGAATGTCCTTGGTAACTGTCCATCATATTCCAGAAATTTCAGTCCTTGGTAGAACATGATGAAATGTATTTGATTATGTGGTTCTTGGAAGAATCTAACATGGCACTCAGAAAAGACTGATAAATAGTTCTGAGGGAAGAGAATAAACAAGCAAAACTAAATGGACCATAAAGCTGTCTGATAAACTGAGGAGACTAAGGCAAAGGAAAAAAAAATCAGGAGAATAATAAATTATAGGCAGCAAAAAAGTTGCAGAACAAGAAAAACATTAAATCTGTTTTCACATTTTGATAGTTTATTCTGTAGATTTGTGTGCAAAAACAGAGCTACTCTAACACTAAGATACAGAATTATTTAATGGATATATTTCAGATGAAGTTTCTTTTTGGATGACTGACTCTATTCCAACGTTATCCATGGGGATAAATTTAATATGTTATTTATTTATTTATTTTCCCCCAAGAGCAGTGTTCTGTCATGGACAAGCAGAAATTCAGCAATTTCTACAAGAAATTGGAAACTACATTAGACTTCATGGATCATTGACTTGAAGAGGGTAAGCAGAGTAACAATGTGCTTTGTAAATGACAGGGCACTTTAAGAGGTATGCTTTTCCTTCTTTTTCTGATTTATGTCTCTTCTCCCAGAATCTGAGGGGCTTTTTAGGCATCCAGCTGCAACTATTTTCTCTCTACACTGGATAACTCTTTTTTTGAATTCAAAAGTATTAAAACTGGTATTCCAAACAGAAGTTCTGTCTTGAATAAAGGATTTAATTTGAATTTTTTATAACATTAAAATTTTTGACAGAGATAATGAGGGGATATTCTGGTGCAGAATAGGGAGCTAACATGGTTCCATTAATTAAATCTCCCTTGGTAGCTATGGGGTATTGCTTCACCTATCCAGAACAGATTTAACTTCTTTGAGTCTGGTATTTGCCTTAGGGCTTTCTTTCAAGTATTGCTGAACTTCAAAGCTTGGGAGCCTGGGTCTTCTCTAGTGTTGAAGTATATCAGATACTGGATGCCAAGTCAAGCTACCCAATATGAGAGAAAAGCCTGACCTTAGATTTTTCTTTCAGCCTAGGGCTATCTGAAAGTGAAAAGAAAGCTCTGAGACTAGATGGAGCTGCAACAAAAAATCTATTAAAAAAAAACCCCAAAAACACCCCAAAACCAAACCAAACCCTGGCTTAATATTATGTTTGATATTCTGAAATCCAAGTTGTTAACATAATGCTTGAAAAAATGCAGTAAGAAAGAAGTTATACAATTGGAAAATATATTCCTGTATATATTAGAAATATCATGGGCATTGGAAGTGACTAGTTTTTTTATGCATTCTATGCAGTACTGTAGCAAAACGTATGATATCAGGGGCAACATATTTTACAGTCCAACCTTTTCCATTCAGCCTCATACAGGGTTATGACCAGCAGTACACATATATATGGCTATAAAAGTGTCCTGTAAATAAATTGTAGTTTTAATTTCTATTCATGGTAAGAGCAGCATATATTTTAACTAATATATAAAAGACCAAGCCTTGGAGACACTATAAAGGACGTTAGAAAAAGATAAGCTGTTCAAAATCCTGGTGTTTTTTATGGTTAATCATAAACCATGAATAAGCGCATTCATGTATATTTCACATTGCTTATTGCTGCCTCACTACTGTTATCAGTTAAAGTTTCATATCAGCAAAACAGTAAACATAATTCAAAAAGAATAATAAGGAATTTATTGNAAAACCAAGCAAAACAGAAAATGCAATTTTCTATGATGTCTCACAGCGCTTATAATTAATTTCAGATAGAAATTGAAATTAAATTACACATTACAGGCAGTAGAGGCTTTTTGGGGAACCCATCAATAGGTCATTTTTCTGAAGGGTAAGTTTACAATTGCACACTGATGAAACACAGGCAACAGAATGCAAATGCAAGGAAGAGAGTCCGGAAAAACGAGCGAGAGCCGCGTTCCCCTCACGGTAAGAGTGCTCTGACTTTTGTGCATATTCTTAATCTTGCTGGCATCTCCTTCCTGGAAACATCACTCCAGGTGCACTAAAGCTCTTAGCAAGATTGTAATTACTGTCAATGGTTTTCAAGAAGGCCCTGAGATAACAGAATTCTTATATTAGCAGGTGTGAGCGACTCTTCCCATCCTATTTGCTCTAATTTTACAGAATAGTTGATAACTTCAGGCATAATCAAATGTAATTTTTCCTGATTTTACACTTGAATCAAATCCCACTGACTTGAGTGGAGCAGATCCTGATCTACGCTCCTGTGAAGGAAGTTATCAAAATCAGGTTCTAACATTTTTGGCAAGGTTTTTGCTTATGTCTCTACTACCAATTATCTTCTAGTTTTTCTTACCATATATTTTTCATTTTAAAATTGTACGATAAATATCTAGTAAAATACTTACATTTATGAGAAGATTAAGTATGTACTCCCACCCTGTATTTTTTTAGAAGATATAAAGATGCTTAAAATAATATTTATGTTTTCTTGCTGAACAGAAATTATTTTAAAATATCATTCCTCAAGAGGTCTTTAAATTAGATTTGACAAAAGATTTTCAAAATATATTCAGAACTAAAGTTTCCTGAATTGCAAATTAAGGTCAGAGCAGTATAAATAACTGAGGTAGTATCTGTTTCAGTAGGTCTCCATGCTTTCTGTGCTGGAGTTACAGTGTACTCATCCTGGAAATTCTCATTTGTGTTTCATCAATCTGCAGAATTCAGTCTGTTTCAAGAAATGACATCTCTACCCATTGTTCTATGTGTGTTTTCACTTTTATTTTTTGCAGGGGTAGATGCCTTACATCCCACATAATCCCACAAAAGTTAATTTTATAGTTCAATGGATTCTCAAGCCACATCCTTCCAGCTCTGCAAATAGCAGCTTGCCTGTTTGTATAAACAGAATTGTGCTTTCTAGAAAGGAAGTGGGTTTTGGAAAATTGGGCCAAATTCACAGCTCTCCAAGTTTCTGAGGTTCCAAAAATTTACAGAACTGCTGGTTATTGCAGATCAAGTATCTTTCTTTAACAGAGAAACTTCAGTGGTTCATTCTGTCCCTATGATTTTCTTCTAGTATTCTTTACCCACAGTCATCTGCTCTGCATTTCTTCTGGTTTTTTACTGTTTATTTGCATTTTCTCCTCATAGGAATAATGTCTTCACTTTTTCTGCTTAGTACCATTTTCATTACTAATCTAGCAGCCCAGTTTGGAGGTCTTGCACGTGATTAGATTTTGTGAGCAAGCACTTTACCTGCTGTCCAAGTTCTGTTAACATGAATCTATTAGAATGCAATAGAATAAGAAGCATGCACTTGGACTCATTAATATAATGCTATTCCAGAAGAAAATTTCTAAATTAACATTTTTTAAGGTTGTGTTAATTTGTGCAGTTTCAACAAAACAAACTCAATTACACTTTTTGAGTGTTTGACAGAATCTATTTTTTTAACTTTCTTTTTACATTTCCCTCATTACTGCAGGTGCTAACAAGAGGAAGGCTTTAATTTAATATTTTTAAAGATTTTTAAGACTGGATAAGTACTTTATTATATGTGATGAGTACTACCTTTTCAACATAGGCATCTTTTAGGACCTTTGTAGTGACAAATGCCACTTTCTGACAAACGTCAGAAATAAGACTAACAGCACTGGGACCACTACCAAATCATACATGTAATAATAACACGTACACAGATCTACAGAACAACCTTTTTCTTCCTTCTAACATTTATATAAAGAAAATAAAGACCTCCCTCAGCTCTCCTTTTTCTCTTGAACACCTCCAAGCTTCCAGTATTTAATTTTAAGCCATGTTCTCTCCATCACTGATCAGATTTTCTATTCTCCTCTCACTGACTGACAGGTCCAAATTTTTATTCCAGTGCAGTCCCAGAGCTGGGCAGACAATTTATGATCTGTGTGGTGGCAAGGTTATGCTCCATGTTTTACTGACAAACTCACATTTCACATCCCAGTAGCGTGCCAGTCTTTCTGAAAACAACATGACATTGTCACACTGAGTTTTCAAAACACTCCCTTCTTACAGGTCTTTTGTGCACAGCCAGTAATTTTGACTTTTGAGATGGTGCCCATTCACAATGTAAGAATTCATTATATGCCAATATGAGAGGAGACTTTTTAAAATTCAACCATGTGGAGGTGGTTTTTTTGTTGTTGTTTTGGGGTTTTCGGGGGGTTTTTTTGTTTGTTTGTGTGTTTGGTTGGTTGGTTGTTTTTTTGTTTGTTTGGGGGGTTTTTTATTTGGTTTTTTGTTTGGTTTTTTGTTTGTTTGTTTTTTTGTTTGTTTGTTGGTTTGGTTTGGGTTTTGGTTTTTGGGTTTTTTTTACTGACTTCTCCAGACTGTTGGAATCATTTTACTTTTGAACTCATCTCCTAAAGGACTGCCAGCTTTCCAGAATAGGTGTCATCTCCTAAGTGAATATTTCTATTCTCTTGTATTTGTTGGCTGATTAAAAAAATAGTACAAGGATCAGAAGAAACTTTTCAGGAATTATTGATTTATTATTACAGTTAGAGAATGCACAGTATGAAGTGCCTCTGGAGTATGCTTTTCCAACTGTTCATTTTAGTACTTTCAGCTTGGGTTTATTTTCTTATCTTGTTAAAAATACAATCTGCAACAGAATCAAAAGCCTTTCTGAAATCAAGGTAAATACGATACAGAGCATTAATGTCTTTCCACCAGTCTCATAAGATGTAACAGAGAGCAAATATGTTGATTTAACTTAATTTGCTCTTGATAAATCAGTATTGGTACATATTCCTCTCCTATGCACCATCTATATGATTGGTTTACTTGAATATTTTTTCCAATGTTTTCCTGAAAATTGAAAGTGAGGAAAATCTAATTTTGATGACCTTGCTTTCTTTCTCTAAAACATAAGAGCCTACAACCACAATTTTCTGTTTTCAAAATTCCTAAGAGCTCTTACATATTCCTGCTTAAGATAATTTTACCATTTCTATTAAGCTTGTCAAATTAAATATTATCTTTTGAAATATCTGAAAATATTCTACCTATCCTTTTTCTACCTATTTCCATATCTCATTCTTTTACCCTTTCTTGGTGTTGATAGCATGACTGACACAGATTTGACCTCTGAAGAAGTGTGATTCATTTTCGATTTATGATCTAATTTTTTACTTATATTATCTAGATGAAACTAATATGTTTATGAGATTGTTGATTAGAACTTTGACTCATAAATTTTACTGATTATATAGGTAGAACCACTGTACATATGGCACGATTTCATGTCAATTTTTGCTACTTAAAATATAAGAATGTTCTCCCAATTTAAAATTAATGAATGAGGAAAATCACACTTTTTTGGAAAATGCAATTATTATTATTACTTCAATATGGATCACTTTTGAAACTAGATTTTGTATATAAACTTTGGTTACTTAGAAACTCTTTTTGAGTTCCAAGAGATATGGAAAGGTATTCTCCACTTATCTGCATCTAATATGGTCTTAATACATTTTATCAAGCCACCAGAAAAAAGAATCACACCAGTCCTCTTATTTGAGTAAAATATTCTTTATCTGCTTTGGCTGTTACTGCTAACCAAGAATCAGTGGAGAATTTTCCATCATTTTTATTCAAGCAGCACATGAAATTTGTAAACAATAAAATATGATTTAAACCTGATTTTGATCACAGTTCTGCAATTCCACCAGAAAATAATTTATTAATTAATCAATCTTTTTTGAACCTCTTCTCAGCTTTCTCTTATCCTCTCATTTCTTCTATGTCAATGTACTCCATCCTTGATAATAATGTTTAAAAAAACTCCTGGTAACTTTTTGTGAACTCACTGGTCCCACATGTATTCAAGAAGGTGTTCTCCAAAAGAAAAGATGCTATAGTTTTGATAAAAAATAATTTCCAGTCTAAAAGAGACAGTTTGAAATATTTTGCTTAAGTTTTCATTCTAACCATAGAATGACCTGGATTGGAAGGAACCATAAATCTCATCCAGTTCCTGCCCTCCTGCCATGAGCAGGGACACCTTCCTCCAGACCAGGTTGCTCAGAACCCCATCCAACCTGGCCTTGAACACTGCCAGGGGTGGGGCAGCCACAGCTTCTCTGGGAAACCTGTGCCAGTGCTTTGGCACCTTCACAGTAAAAATTTCTTCTTACTGTCCAACCAAAACCTAATCTCAGTTTGAAGCCATTCCCCCTTGTCCTATCACTCCAGGCCCTGGTCAATAGTCTCTTTTCATCTCTCTTGTGAGCTCCCTTCAGGTACTGGAATGCTGCTATTGGGTCATCCTAAAGCCTTCTCTTCCCTAGGCTGAATAGCCCCAATTCTCTCAGCCTTTCCCCACAGCAGAGCTGCTCCATCCCTCTGATCACCTGGGTGCCTCCTCTGGGCTGGCTCCAGCAGGTCCCTGTCCTTCCTGTGCTGGGAGCCCAGAGCTGGGTGCAGCCCTGCAGGTGGGGTCTCAGCAGAATCCCCTCCCTGCCCTGCTGTCTATAGTGTGTCTTTTGAAAATTTAAATGTGCCAAATTGTATTATCTTTCTTCCCACAACAATCACATTTCTATTTTCCTTCTTCTATAGGTTATTGTAGCCGTGAAACATGATAACTCACCACTCTTTCTTCTGAAACTATACAGAATGGAAAGGTACACCCACACTGCACATGCTACAAAGCTGCTATAGAGGAGGGGTGGTCCTTTGAGAAGTAACAGGCATGTAAAAAAACTGTTCATTTTTTGGTTTGGATTACTGTAAGCCTTCCCAGAGTCTCATAAAATGTCTTGAGGTAACTCTTCAGGAAACAGNAAAAAAAAAAAAAAGAGATTATAATATATTTTCACATAAATTGGAATATAAAATAAACTTTTCCAGCAAAAGCCCTGAACAAACTCAGCACTGATCTGTCACAGAGCAAACTACAAGAACTCTGCCCCTCCCTCTCTCTGGTGGAGTCTAAATTTAAACTTTATAAAACTCTACTGAGGGTAGCAGCATTAAAGCAGAAATTTGTTCCAGCATTTCCAGTCTCCTTGAGAGAGCAGAACATTTCTCAAATGGCCAATCTATTTGAATTAAATTAGGTGAACTTAACATTCATTTCAAAACCTTTTGTTCCTCCTCTTGTCAGCCTTGCAACTCAGGGAGCATAACTCTTGTCTTTGGGGAGCTGTTGCTACCAATGTAATTTAGATCAGCCTAGGTGACTGCTGTTAAAATGCATAAATGAAGCTCCGCCAGCCCCAGGATTAAGGAATCAGACTGCTCCTTTCAGCACTTTACCTCTTCTTCCTTCCCTATTATCTTCTAAAATCTAATTTTAAAACACCAGATGCAGTAACTTTTATCATTTCTCTCTTTTTTTAATGACTATTCCACAGCCTCCATAGGCTTTCGCTCTAAATTTTATGTATTTTCATAAATCCTCCTTTCCTCTGCTATTTATGCTCTCAAGTCATTCACAAAACAGTCTCTCCTTCCATCTCATGTTAAGTCCCTTCAAACACCAGATTTAAAGTTTCCTTCATCACCCCAGCCCCATTATTTCCCCTGGAAGCCTGTATGTAGTTCGCAGTTATGACAAGTGGCTCACTGTGTGCATCATTTATTGTAACTTGCTTCCATTGGATTTCAGAGTATCCTCATACAATAAATTACAGGAGGTTCCCAGAATACACACAGAAACTGGTGAGCTGTGGGCACAAGGTCCCTCCTACCAGTTCTGCCACCAGCATGGTCATCTCCAGTGGAGCAGACTGAGAGATATTTACCCTAAACTGCTGGAGCAACATGCCCTGGAATTAACCTGTCAGAGTCCAGTTCTAGACGAAAAGCACAGGATTTATACTTTGGGTTTCTGTGTATAACAAGGGGGAGGACAGTTTCTGCAGTGCTCTAAGGAACTGGTTACTGATGACAAACAAAAACCAAAATGCCACCAAAGCACTATGCACAGAATTTTTCACATAATGTAGAAATCATTCTGAGTCAGAAAACCATCTGCAACAAAGCAAAGTCTTCAATTTTTCTGAGCAATTAATTTAAGCTGTCCTAATTAAAACCTATTGTATTTGAGATATTTCTTTGCTCAGACAGTCAAAAGTGCTTAGACAGCATAAGTTTTAAAGAGGAAAATTTGCTTGAAAAGATTTAGAACTAGCTCTTTGGCTGTGACAGACTGGAACAGTTCCATTATTGCCTGTGGAGTTAGCTGGATTTATACCTGGCAAGGTTAGAGCCGACAGTGTCTAACACATCATTTTCCAAGACAAAATTGTGAATTGTGGTCCCTGTCTTCTCCCACATTCCTTTTTTTTAATACCAGTACTTTATTATTTCAAAATGCTATTTATTTTAATTGTGTTCTGAGCTGCTTTTTTCTAAATCAATGCATTCTTGTTACATTTTTTAAATCTTTTCTGAATAACTGTCATATGCAATTGCTTATCAAATCCATCCAAGTGCTCTGGAGCCAAATCAAGCTGATGACCTGTATAAGTAGAACTAATCTGAATCGTTTACATGCCTACAAAGCTAACATTTGAGAAAAACCACCAAACCAATATTAGAAATAATTTAAATCAATATACATTGTAATCAAAAGTATTTTTGAAAGAACATTTGCATGTGTATTTACATGCACATATAGGTATAGTTCTGTGCAACAAACAGGGAGGGGAATTTCCCTGGCTTGTTGATTTTAGCTCCAGGGGATTATGTTTTCTAAATGGATAGTTCTAATTAACAAATACTTTCTATCACATGCAAATGTTATTTATGGATGCTAACAAATCATACAAATTAAAGTAGTCATTTAATCTTTATAGTTTCCCATTTTAGGCCATATCATAGATCCTGTTTGTTGTAAGAAAAATGTCCACAATGTCCTTTATTTCAGCTTAAAGTTCAAAACCATTCAGTAGAAATCCTTCATATTAATCTGAGAGGAGTCCAAAAATGGGTGGGTAAATCCATTTTCATTTTAATAATGAATTTTTTATGTGTTCTTAACTTATTTTTATTAATTGAAGTTTAACATCCTAGTTACACTTTCTCTAATACAATATTAATTGCCTCCTGGTCCACAAGACACTGAAATATTTTTAACATTAAAATCATTGGGATACCATCATTTTTGGTAAAGTGTTTTGGTAGAAAGGCAAAGCATTTTAAGGACAATGTCTAAACCATTCTAAAATGTTCATTGTCATTTTCTCATTATGAAAGTAATTTCACCTCCACAATGTGTTAGGTCTACAGATCTATCAGTTCAGGTGGAACAGAGAAAATCAGGCTGAAGACATACCCGAATTTTATTTATAAACACTAAGAATGCTGTTTTCTTTTCTATGCTTTAAGAAATAAAAACAACAAAGACAAGTGCTTGCAAAAAATCCCTAAAACCCCAAACAAAACCAAACAAAAAGCCCCTTCTTTTGTCTACCATTATGTGCAATAAACATACAGCGTGTTTTTTAAATGTAGTAACATTTTATTCTTTTGAACTGAGCTAAGGTTCTCCACTGAAAATCAGTACCATCATATTGGTCATAATTTTTAACTGCTCTGATTTCTATCATTTTAGAGAGAGAACTTTGTAATGATAAAAGTTGTTCCAGATACGGCAGAATTTCAGAGTGAAATTAGGCTATTAAATGATTATTTTATTCACACTTAGAAGGAAAAAAAAAAAAAAAAAANAAAAAAAAAAAAAAAAAAAAGCCCAGATCTCAGATCTTGCATAAATATTTAAATACATGGACCAAATAGCTTTTTGCTTCTAATGTATTTATGTGTATGCATTGCATTTAGACATAGTTTGAAGTTTACATATCTTAATTTCCATTTTAAGTATCTGAAGCATTCTCTGGTGGGATCTTTCAATACTGGAAATAATGTTTACCTTAAGTAGGTTCTTCCTGTACTGAGAGACAAAGAACTTCTTACAGATTTGCACTCTATTTCTATAAACAAAACAAGGCAAATAATTCAAAGACAAGCCATGTTGCCAGTACTGGAAAAATACTTCCACACTATTTACCTTCCAAGGTCTTGCCATCCAAAACACTGTGTGCATGAGGAAGAATGTAAAAGAAATAGTTAGAGGCAAAGAAATTAATGGACCTGCTAAAATATTAGTGCCTGACATATAAATGCAAACCTCTTTTAGTACATCATGAATTTTCTTTCTTTCCTACAATAAACAAGCAGAATTTCCTCTTAAGCAAATGAAGCAAATGCTTTTAATGACATAGCTGTGCCTGAGAGTGTTGAAATATATGGATAAAAATATTTTATTCTAGTCTCTGAAAAGCCTGACATGAACTACCTTTAGGAACTACCTTTAAGTCATGTCTGTTTATAACAGCCAGCAGGAGATAGAAAATTGATTAAATACATTTCAGGGCTTCAGTGATTCTTTATCTGTCTCAGCTGAGTTTAAATGTGTTTTTTATAGAGAGAAATCTTTTAAGTGGCTATTTTTTTGTTGTTGTTGTTGTTTTCTTTCGGTTTTTTGGGTGTTTTTTTTTTCTTTTAACAGACCAATTATCTGAGAGATAAGTAAGTAATTTACAATCTGTGAGTTGTGTGTTTTTCCCCACAGAAAAATCTACTTCACTGAATTCTATTGTTCAGGTAGAAATTTAAGTCTTATTCCACTGCTTCATAATCAAACATATTTATTGTCATATTCAAGTCCAGAAAAATGTTAGACATTCATCCTTCTTGCCTCCAGCTCATCAGTAATAAGTTTTGGTCTTACAGCTATTTCTGGTAATGGTACTTATTTCTTTAAAGGCTCCAGGTAGGCTCTGCTATAAAAATCATCTTATCACTGGCAAGCCTTGGAGTTTCTTATATTTTTGAATACATATGTCAAATTGGATTTCTGACCTTGGGAGACATCCTCTCCAGCAGAGGCCATCCAATATGTACTACAAATAAATAAATAAATAAATAAATAAATAAATAAATAAATAAATAAATAAATAAATAAAGCAACCTTGGTCCTCTCCTCCCTTACAGGGCAAATTTCTAACAAACACTTCCAGCAAATCCCTGGGAACATCTTAGCACGTAATTGCCAGGTGGGCCAGCTGGCTGGAGGTTGGGAAGCTGCATCCACATGGCTGCCAGCAAGATCTCAGGAGAAAAGTGCAAGCCAATTTTTCCACATGAAAATTCAGGTAACTTTTGTGGCTCTTCCCTGGATATGAAAGCAGTGAGCAGAGACTGCACAGCACTGCTGGCAAATCAGTGTGTTCTGCCAGATTTTAACTGAATTTGGTGGGTTTTTCTGTATTGAGAATCTGAAACAAACCTCAAAGAGGAGCTACTCCACATGGACCAATTTCTGTTATTCCACTTTCCTCAGAGTGACAGCTTATACATAACTCCATGTAAATGAAAGAGTAAAAAAAGAATCTTGTTTCTTTACTAATTTCCTTCATTACTGTTTAGCCAATAAGTGGATAACAGACATAGGCAGATTTTACTCATATCTTCCAATATTCAGGATGGACTATTGCTGACTGCAGTGGAAAATACCTTGTCCTTTAGGTTTAGCATTGAAGTTTCTGACCCTACTCTCCTGTAAGACATTAACCAAATACAAGTTTTTGAGTCACTAGGGAAATAAATCTGCAATGTGTGATTTGAAGAAACTGGCAGATCTTCTTCTAGCACTGTTTGACTTAATTCAAATATCTAGTTGGTGTTGATAACAGAAATAAAGACACTTCCAATAAAATTCTGTTTATAATCCTTTTAAAACACCAGAATTCAGAGGAACTTTTAATAGAAAAGAAGGAGAAGAAAAGTTAAGATCTGTCACTGATCTACTAAATTCCAGAAGATGCTGCTCAAAAAGGTGTTTGCAATCCCGTTCTCTAGATTCCTGACCATAGAATCACCTAAGAAAACAGATTTGGAAATAACAATTAAACAACTTAAATAATGCAAGTGTAAAAAATTGCATTTTAAAAAACTAGAATAACTGCATAAATAGAACACCTAGAATTTGCAAATGTCTTTTAGATTTGATGGGCAATTTGAACAGCGTTGTTGACTCCTTATACTTTAGGGAGTTCATATTATAAACAATTCATACAAGTCAAAAAATGTGTGTTGAGGCTCTTACACACAAGGTCAGGCTATCCCAGTACTACCTGGCATTTTTAAAGCCATATTCTTCCATTATGGGTCATCTGTGGTATGGATATGGGTGTACCAAACCACCTCCTGGCTAAACCAGGATTGCAGCCAAGATTTCCTTTGTTATCCCTACATCCTGAACTTCTTTCTGTATTGGACAACTTTCCCATGTTCCCCAAGGTGCAGACAGAAAACTTTGTGCAGTCAAAGGGCACATTACAGACCTGAGATATTTGGGCTCCTCATTACTGATTAGGGGCTCCCCAGCACAATACAAAATAAGAGCTGAAATTGCTGGATGTGTTTCCTAAAAGTATTTAAATAGGAACATAATAAAATATTGACAAAAATTGGCTTAATTCCGTAGATTTGGAAGATGTTAAGTAAAAAACCAAATAGCCTTGAAAAGTTTCTGCTAAGGAATGCAAATCCTTATTTTGCAGGGAATTTTCTAAGGAATTTGTAAGGTCAGGTTATCCCTGAAAAAAAGGAAAAAAAAGAATCTTTTGAGCTACAACTGAAGGATTTATTCAGAGGACTTGGTCTTTTCATGAATCTTATCAGGAAATAATGAGATGTCTCGTAAATTATGAAACAAGCATGGATTTTGAAGAAATGTGACTTTTGAAATTCTTGTAAGCTGTCAAAAACACCTCCTAATTCTATTCATTTACAAGCCNACCACCAGAAAACCAACAAAAAAATCCCAACCAAACTCCCACTTCAGGAATCATTTATGAATAGAGCATTTTGAGCCTGTGTGGAGGCACACAATTTTGCAGATCCAGCCAAAGGCGAAGGGTCCTGTAGCTCTTAGCTGTTAACATAAACACTTCAGCCCTTTAATCCAAACTTTGCAGATGTTCAGAAAGCCTGTCAGGCTGCTCAAAGCCCTTCTGTCCTGCACAGATGGCAGGGTTTAAGTGCCCAGTGTGTGCTCAGAGATGTGCCAGAGCACCTCGTGCAGCGGGGAGCAGCTCTGTGAGCGATGGAGCCCCTGGAGCTCCACGCAAGGTTATTTGTGGAGTCAATCTGAAACCAGGAGGTGTCAGATTCGCTGTGTTAGTGCTGGCTGCTTGCCCTGCTCAGCTCTGGGATGTCTCTCCATGCCACTGTGTGCTGCCTTTCCCCGGTGTGCAGGGTGGGAGCTGTCACCACACAGCTCCCTCCATCACATCACCTGGCACTGGGGGTTTGTGCCACCGTTCAGGGCAGGGGGTGCCTGTGCCTCGGTATTTTCACTGTCATCTCTTCTTTTCTGCCTCTGAAAATAGACTTCTGAGGACTTCATCCATCTAGAGACAAGTGGATATTTTGTTGCTACAGTCCCTTGACAGAGTAGTGGTAATTATGAGGATATGTCAAGCTTTGAATACCTGAAAGAAAATCCAAAAGCCATGTGCTAAATCAATATGGAAGTAAGAGACACACAGTTTATTTAACTTTTATGGACAATTAAGAAAGAACAAGTCTTTTAGAGCAGAGATCTGAATAGAAAACCAAACTTACAGCCAGGGTAACAAAAGAGCCCAGTAAGATCAAAGAGCTGCAAATTTAGTTGCATGCTGCAACCAAAGAAGAAATCTGAGGACCACTTGGAGTGTTTTAAAACTGTAGCCAGGATAATGCCTTAAGAGCCTATTGGTACCTGGAAAGATAAATATTGGCTTGGGTCAGTTGTGCTCTGTTCCTGCTAAAATGCTCTCAAGTGAAATACTGGTGTTCATGTCCTGAGTAAATGGATACATCACCCACTGCTGAGAGTTACCAGTTCCATTTCCCTGCCTTGGAAAGCTTTATGTTTTGTTTAGCTTTCAGCTGATGAGAAAAGGTAAATTTTGTGCCTATACTGGAGCACACAGGCATGACAATATATGAATTTTCCAGGTGTGGCACACACAGATAGCAAGGTTTCCTGGGCCACAATGGCTGTGCTTCTTTGTTTAATGGTGCTTATGAAGAAACTGCAACAACTAACATGTATGCCACTTAAAGCAGAAAGAAGCAAGCCTTCAATGCCAATTTTAGAAGATGAAGAAAGACTAAAACAAAAAGACCTGGCAGTTCCACAGATTAGATTTTCAAAGGTGGAGCTATTATTTGAACTGTAGTCTCCAGATCCATAGAAATAATCCTTGTATGCCTATTTTGTCTAACTAAATTAAGAAATTATTTTTTCAGAGGCTCTGTCCCAGGTTCTATTAGAGAAGGCTGCTAAAGCATTTGGTATCATGTATGTATTTTTAATACAGACAGAAAAAATTTGACTACTCATTTCTTACTGCAAAATGGCTAAATTTGTTTCCATAGTTTCTCAGTATAGAAACTCCATTGTTATCTTGAAGTTTGTTTCAAGTATGACCATTTCCTTTAGGAAAAAATACTCTATATGAAACTGTGTTTCCTATTTTAGGCTTTTTTTTTTTATCTTAAGCTTATTTTCAAGCTAGAGTTCAACAGACTATTTAGAACTATATAACCCGCACTAATAAAACTTCTTGATTAATGTCTCAATTATAAACTTACAGTCAGTTTTCTGGTCTAATAGATTTCTCTTTTCCCTGCCAACTCAAAAAATAGTAGGAAAAATACCATGTCTGGACTGTGTGGATCTCTGTAAGGGGTGTGGGGGGGTTAATTTGGCAGAAATTAAGTGTATGTGATACTACCTGATCTACAAGTTCAGAAAGAGCAGTGTGCCCATGCATAATAAAGTTGGTCACTCAGGTCCAATAGAGCACCAAATATTCGTTACTCTGAAGAAGTAAATGGGGATTGAAAAGTTTCTGAGAGAGAGACTCGTAGTTCCCTTGAATGGTACAACTATTTCTTCTTGTACTGTTTGTTCTGCATAGAAATCAAATTTGCATTTCTGCTCTCACTAGCTGCTCAGCTGCTGTAGGTTCATCCCCTCAGTACCATATTTGCACGTTGCATCCCCTCACTTCTCTGGCTTGTCTTTACTGCAGTGAAGCTGCACCTGATTTGTAGTGTGTGAGAGAAGGCAAAACAAGCACAGCACACACAGCTTACTGTTTTACTAAATGATTCATAATCACATGCCTGTGTTTTCTGTGTACTTAGTACTACCCTTCCAGAATGCTCCATTTCATGGAGAAGGAAAGAAAGAAAGGATTTATCTTCAGAAAGATACTCAATAGAACACGGTTTGTTCATTTGCTAGCAAAACCCTGGGCTGATCACATACAGAGACCTTCAAGTAGTTTAATAGGAAGAGGGAAGACTTAAAACATGGTTTTTTCCCCTTTGATTTCAGTAGTAGTTCAAGCAATATATAAATCAAGATTTGCTTTAGCAAGTTCCTGTTTGCTTTCTATTCTCTCTCTGAAAATTACTTTTTAGCTGTACGTGTCCCTTTGGATTCCATTGTCAAAGCATGTCATTACAAAGGAAGAAATGCAACCAGTGGAAGGCAATACTCAGATGACAAAATGGTTTGGAAAGCACAGATTCAATATATGTAAACACAAATAGAAAATATTCCCCTGAATATTCCCCTGGAAACCTCCTGGAATTGGAGGCCAATCACCTGCTGGAACCAGAGCCTTGCAATGCTGTCATATCACAGAAATCAAACAGAAGAATAACCTTCTCCCCAGTCCCTGAGACAAAATACAACTTAATAGAAAGTTGTGTAAATATGTGGTGAAACTTTGCAGTCTTATTCTGGATTGTCTATAAAGCTTCTTGACCTGCTAAGACCAGCCATAGAATTCAGTGCAGAACTGAATAAGCACAGAAGAAGAGTGTTCACAAGGAAAAATAGAAGTACTGTAGAATTCAACCTATTACTTTAAATGGCTCACACTGCAATCTCAGATCAGCAGTCCTTTCATTGGGAGATCTGTCATTTTCAACACTGGATCTGCAGAAGTCATGCTATTCTTATTTTTTTTTTTTAAGAAATATCAGTAGATTTGAGTTAGACAGACTTTCTTTCCTTAAACAAGGGCTTCTTGGGTGCTATGGATTATCTGCTAACCTGAGGGTGCAACCAAGGGTGTTCAGGACCCCTCGGGTGTGCTCAGTATGGGACTTTTGATTGCAGATCCTCATGTCCCTGGATTGGTGGAGAAGAACCACCAAAAGCTGCTTTCCTTACACTGCTCCTGGGATCCCTACAGTGTCCCCATGGAAAACCTTCAACACTTTAACCCAACATCCCCAAACTGCAAAGGGCCTAATGAAAGAAAAAGCTCACACGCTCAGAGGTAAGATATTTTTTTCCAGTGGGTGTTTTTGGAGCTGGATATATCCCCCATTCAAGATGCCCCTTGCCACTAACCACAGGAGCAGTCCTCTAGTATTGCCTCAAGCAGAAAAAGGCCCTGTGTCAGTGCATGTGCATCAAATAAGACACTGTGCTCATCACTCAGATGGTCTGTATTACACCATTAAATAGCTGCAGTACAGCATGACAATTCAGAGCCACAGACTGATACTCTGTGTGGCAGCTTGTACTGCAGTTACTCAATTTGTAGATGATTCCACCCAGTGCTGTCATCAGTCACTTCCTCCAACAATCACTAGTATAGGCTAGGAAAAATAATTCTTTCCTCTCTGGAGATTCAAAATCTGAGCTATAACTGGTGGAGTGCCAGTGCCAAGACAAAACCTGGATTATGTTTATTCCATGTTATGTTGCTATTACATCTCACTAACTATTCTAATTGTTGTTCTATTCTGTATTAAGCCTATATTATTATTATTATTAGTAGTAGTATATACTACATCTATTTTTATTATGTAACTTAGATTCCAATATGTTTTGAGACAGAAGTAAGGACTGCTAAGATGAAATAAGAAACGATTCTTCAGTTATTGAAATGGGTACTATTACCTTTAGAAAGATCATTATTTGACTATTTCACTGTCTTGGAGAATCTCCCCATGTTTTATACTTTGCTGTGGTTTTTGATCTTTTGTTTGGCACTACCTTTTCTTCATTACTGGTTTTGTTATCAAAGTCTCTCATATATTCTACTTTCCCATGGGCTTTTGATGGTCCAGGTCAGTACTTCAAACTCTAAACCTGGTTAGATTAGGGTTATGTTAAGGACATTGAGCCATTCATTCCATCAGGATCAGGAAATCTTTGTGTATTTATGTAGAATCCTAAACCAGGGGGTGTTAGCTTGAGTTGAAGTGCAACTGGCTATGGAGATAATCCAGTGCTGTGCTGAACAGAGATTTTGTCAACTTGAATGATCAGAGGAGAAAGGAAAACCAGAAAAAAGGTAATGGGATGAAAACAGTGAATGATTACAACTGTGTTGGGAATGCACCATTAAGAAACTTGGAGTTATGCTCATCACAGAATATAGTATTTCTTATGAGAGTTAATTAGAGGTTGATTTGTAATTCTTCAAATCTCTCAAAATGTTAATATTTTATAATGTCTTTTCCTACTGAAATGCCACAAATCCTTTCCACTGTTATGCAAATTAAGGATATACAGATTTCCAGCAAGGAGGCAGCTTACTGACTTTGCTTCTGTGAGTCTGTGGGGGAATAAAAACCCCAAATAATTATGTTGTGTATGGAAAAGAGGATAAGCAAAGAAACAAGCAAAAAACCAGCAAGGAAAATACCTCTGGGTACTAAATAATTCCTCTTAACACTTTTATTACCAAGAGAAAAAACTAACAGACTTAAACATTCACTCAACTGCTAGATGCACCTGATTTCTGCAAACAGCTAACAGCTAATATGTGAACATGCTTATAAAGTACAAACACAACAAATAAAATTCAGATCCATACTCAAAAGCTACAGCTAATATACAAGCTATTTTATTATATATTTCACTCAAGTCTTTGAGGTTTCACCCTTGCACAAAGAAGAGCTGGAGCCTTGAATTTTAAGGGATGGTGTGTTCAATCATACTTACCTTGGTCTTCCTTGTGTTTTTTGCCCCCCATCCCATGCCCAGGACTGGCACTGTGACCTAAGAGCCTTCTGGGTTTGAAAACCAAAATTGTAGCTTTCCAGCTGCACATTGCAGACCTGACTCCAGCCAGCTTTCTAACAGTTATCAAATAACTGTGCAGTACATGGCTGAAGGATACAGCTTCCAGCAAGGACAAACCTGCACACCCACAGAGAACAGAACAGTTTTCCCTGGGGGTGAGGTCTTGGTGGTGCTTTTACTGCTGCTTCCCATACCTCTTTGCACTGCAGAATCATTCATGTGTATGCAAAGATGATTCATTAACTCTATTTTTTTTTATTTAATTAAGAAGCTACTTCCACACTTGAAGATGGTCTGAAAATATAGGTTATTTGAAAAACCAAAAATGTATTAAAATTTCAGTGGTGACATAATGCACTGTGGAGTAATTCAAAAGATGTCTTACCTACAATATGCAGGTGATAATGCCTGTACCACAGACAGAACCAGTAAGAATGTTCATGTATGCACAGGATATTGACCTTGATTCAGCAAATTACTTCAGTACATACAGAACTATGAAACTAATCATAACTTTGAAATTAGACATCTATTTAAACTGCTAGTTGAGTCTCCCTAGAGAATTAAAAAAAAAAAAAATAAAAAAAAAAAAAAAAAAAATTTTTTTTTNAAAAAAAAAAAAAAAGAGCTTCTTTTCATTACTCCTTTTTTATGTAATTATTGCACTTGCAGAACAGGATTCAATTCTTTCTAGAACAGCAGTGTTTTAAAGAGCCTCTTTCCTTGCTTCATAATTGTACTGTATAGATGCCAACATATTTAGTAAATCTAGATTAAAATCAAAACTCCTGGTGTTCGCAGAACTATGTTTATCTGTATTTACCAGGATTTCAGTGCCTTTGTTAATGTTATGAAGTAGACTAATGGACAAGGATGTGGAATTAATTTTTTTCTAAGCTGCAGCACTGTGTTTCTACTGAATAATTTGTTTAGGCCAGTTTTACTGGCAAGTCCTTCTCATTCTGATCTTCGTCTCTAAGGAAAATGAAACTGCTTCCACTTAAAAAAAAAACACCGATGGAAGTTACTCCTGGATTTGTAATTCATTTCTGTTTTTTTTCACAGAAATCCCAAACTTTTTACTAGCTTTTGAAAACCCAGATGTTCCTGGCAAAGGAGCAGGTTCTCTGAGCCCACTGCTGATTGAAGCCATGCTGGGATGTTATAATTCTGTCTTGGCTTGCTTTCCTAGCCAAAAGAACCCCAGGGTCACAAATTGTCCTGATAAACATCTCTCCTGAACCTTTTATTATGAAAGCAAATAATAAATAAAAAATGACCTACCATCCTAAAGCGTAAAACAATGTGCAATAGTGCTACTGCTCATTAAAAACATCCCTTTGGCTTAGATCAAATGATTAATCATTAAATACAATTACATGATTGCATACAGATAAACAACAAAAGAAAGTTTGGAAAATATAGGGATAAACATTTTCTTCTCAAAAACTAAAAGTTCAAGACCAAACCATTTTCCAAGTCATACAGCAACTATGAACTTGCTCACCATACATATTTTCTGAAGACCTATATGGAAAAAACATTTTGAATATTATAGATGCATTTACATTTATAAGGAGTTGAAAATAATAATTATCAAAAAGAAATGTATCTTCCATAAAATGTAGAACTACATCTACTCTCTCATCAGGGATAGTATATCATGTATGTTTATGTGCACCCTTTTCATTTGTAATTATTACTCATGGGTCTGCTCTCCCACTCATTTTGTATTGCTGTAGCTAAAGGTGCAGCCAGGCTAAATGTAAGTAAATAGAATTTATGCATATCTAGTCTGGGTGATAACTGATTTTTCATTGGTATGAATATCAAACAGGTAAGTTCACCCACTTTCTTCTTTACCAATGTATCAGTGGATATGGCTATCAATTTAAATATTAATGAAATGAAAAAATAAAATGTATACAGTGAATAATGATTTCACTCTTTTAGCAGTCTAACAGATCTGTGAAGCTGTAGGTGCCTTAGAGACGTGCAAATTTTTCAAAATGAGGCAGTTCTTGTGTATCAAGTTAGTCCTGTCATGTCCTTGGCACTTCAAAAATCGGAGGGTAGGGCTGCTGCCCTACAAATGGCAAGGCAATAAAGGTAACACTGACCTTCTGCACAGCCCACGTCAGCAGGAGAGCGTTGGAGCAGCGAGCAAGCCCCGGGAGAGCCCTCCAGGGGTGATTAATTCTGAGTCAGGAGCCATAACTCTGATGAGCCTTTAATACAGTAAACCAACAGAAGCAGTTAAGGGCATTGTCTGACAGAAACGGAGAGGAATTTAATCAAGTTGCTAATATACTTTGACCGGGACTCTCAGGTGCTCTTAAATGGAAAGACAATCTTAGAGGGATTGAGACATTTCGGCTCATGGCTCTTAGGGGGCCAGTTACTCTTACAACCCTGCTGAAAACAGAGAGCAGTGCCTTGGTAAGCATCCATCACTTCTGCAAGGAAAATGATGTTTTGCATTCATTTTATTCAGCTTGGGTTACGTGTTGTGATCTGATGAAGGACAGAGGGCAGAAAGGCTGTGTTCAGAAGACTAATGTAGTTTAGCAAAATAAATTTCCCCTCCTACAGTCAGTATTCCGTGGAGAATCCTGCTCAGGGAATATTCAGCCTCCTCCCTATTGCTAAAAAAGATTTTGCAACTGAACAAAACACACCAATAGGGACTGTGAAGGTAATGCATTGCCTTCAACACTGAAAGCTCTGGAATTCTGAAATGTGACAACACTGCAAATCCAGAGTGCTGGCACTCATCTGGGTTCCCAAAAGCTTATGGGCTAAGGTGATATCTGCATTCATTTATACTTATTAACTAATTGTACTTGGGTCTTAATGCCCAAAGATGAAATACTCAAATTATTCTATGCTGGCAACAGCAGAGTGGCACAGAAAAGAATTCAGGTCTATCAGGAGCACTGAACTACATAAAACCAGACATTTTTTGTAAGTCCAGTGACATCTCTTCAGTAAATCAATGAGAAAATATACTCAGACATGAAAAACCAGCCAGCAGTCATTCACTGGTACTGGCAATAGATGAAGAACAGGCAGACCTAGAGACACCTTCTAGAGAATTCTATGCCTTTTATTAGAAGATGTAATCCATCCCAATGGACTGTGAATGAGAAGGAGATTTTAAAACGGTTCTATTTCTGTTCTTGGAGTAATTTTCTAATTAAATTGGTATGTCTGAATCAAATTCTTTTATCCTCTTCTCCAACAAACACCCTGTTGGTATCTTTAGAGCACCAATGACTCACTTCTTTCTAAATACAACACTGTCTCAAAAAATAATCTTGCATATTGAACTAGGAAAAATGTACTGAAGTCGATAAGTCTTAAAGTCATTGACAAAATTTTCCACTAAGATCTACAGTAATTGAGGTCTATGCAAGCAGTCTTCATGTGACTTCTAAAATATTCCAATAATATTATGGAAAGAGTTAAACACTTGCTAGAAGGTACATGTGTTCTGTATACAAAGCTTTTCAACGTGCAATTAAGAGTGAAGAACTAACACTTGTAGTCTTTTCCTAGTGAAATATAAAGGATTCTGCATTATTCAATGGGAAATTTCTGGTCCTTCCTGAGAAGGATTTTCAGTCCACAGTTGCAGGGAGTCAAGCTTAGCATGGCAAGAAGAAATAACTGGGACTGTGATGGATGGCCTATTGAAACGTTGGCAGATAATGGTTTTGTTCACCATATAAGTCAGTCCAGATCCTGAAAGCACTGTATGAACATACAGCTTCTCTAACACAGGCAGCCTCACCTGCTGTGAAAGAGGTGTTGACTGAAGTAAACCTAGACAGAGAAATACTCGAGTGAGTACACTCTGATAGATATTCTAAGTTTTGATGAATGTTTTTTATAGCTGTGCCAGTGCAATAGATGCCTCTATTGGCTCCATTAAGTGCTGACTTTTCAGTTTCAGATAGTTTTTAATGATATTTTGTTTTCTTGTTAAACAAGATGACACATAAAATCAAGTCTCTGTGAGTTATTTCCTCTTATTTTGCATTAGGAAAGGGAGAGAAAGTATAGATGAGGTTGGTAGGACCAGTAGTTTGTGTTCTGAAAAAAAAAATAATTTGAAATTGTGGAAATGAAATTTAGATTAGGTTCAGTGACTCCATAAACCATTAAAAATGGCACGCAGAATCAGCAAGAATAATTTCTGCTAAGCAGACTGCTAAGAAATTAGCAGGGATTACAGAACTATTTCTTTTCAAATATACCAAGACTAGAATGACGTCTGGTTCCTGATGCCTCTGTGCAGAAAGAAAAGAGCTTCTCTCTTCAACTACATTGAATAAATAAAGCCATGAAAAATAATAGTGTTTCTAGAAAATGATTTCTGCAAGGAAAGGTTAGACTGCAGCCAAAAAGACTCATCTCCTAATCATGCCTTCCCAGGGGTATACAAATTGTTTGCAGATGGGTTCCTTGTTCTCAACCCTGGAACATGAGAGTAAGACTATACATAATGATATATGTCATATTTCTACATGAGATTTCAATTTCCTGAATTACTTGATCATTTACAAATTTTGGTCCCACATCTGACTCTATCATCATAAGAAGGAAAGATTCACAGTAATAATAATAATAATAATAATAATAATAATAATAATAATAATAATAANTAATAATAATAATAATAATAATAATAATAATAATAATAATAATAATAATAATAATAATAATAATAGCTCAAAGTTGCCTCCGATTAAACTGTCTGGTTCTATTCATAACTTTATCCATTTAAAATCATCTTCCACTTCTGTAGTATATCAAAGGGATTAATGTGTATCTTGAATTATTTGCTTGTACTAAAGGTATGTCAAAAATCATTCTGAGGTCAATAAAATTTTTTTAAGGAGAAAAGAATAATTAATATGTTAAGGCATGAAGCATTTTAAGCAGGATAGACAGCTGAGCCATTAAAGGCAATCACAGGATGACAGAATATTGGCCGGGACACACAAGGATCATCAAATCCAACTTCTGGCCCTGCACATAACCTGAGAGTACTGTCCAAATTCTTCTTGAGTTCTGTCAGGCTTGGTGCTGTGACCACTTCTCTGGGGAGCCTGTTCCAGTGCCCAAATATTTTTCTCATTTTTTTTTTAAATAAAAGTAGACATGTATACACCTAAGTTCTGGAGTCTTTGAAAGAATACTGGTTGTCTCTCCAGTTTTCACAGTGGTCTAGACTGTGATCACTTGTAGTGATCACACATGATTCTCAGAGTGTGCTTCTATTTGAATCTGATGCCCTTAAATCCTCCAAAACAAAATTAATTTGTTTCCATCACATAAATACATCAACATGATGCATATCTGAAGAAGCCTCTGGTCTGAAAACTAAGGAAGTCTAAGGATAGCAATCACTGGTTTTGAAGTAGACAAATCCTGAGTCTGCTCTATGTCCTGAAGTTTTCTAAGACATGAGTTTAAGTGTGGTGGGACTCTCCAGTTGCTGGAGATGCATCTGTAATCCTGCATCCCCTGCAATGATTTACTGCACTGTCCGTGGGTCCTGCTGTGGCAGCAGCTGCTCCCTCTTGTTGAGCAGGTTCTGCAGCCGTGTCTGAGGGAATGTGACCATGACAGCTCTGTCCCTGCTGCCTGCCTCACCTCCTGCCTCTGGATTTTCCCTGCCTGGGCAATCCCAGCACATTGCCTCTGCACATCCCTGCCCTCCTGTGTGACACCCGCCAGGTTCTGGACTCAGTTGCTTAAGGCTTTAGGAAGACTGACTGGAAGCAAGTGAATAAAGACTTCAATCATCTTTGATTAACAAAAGCAACTGGTGTTACTCAGTACTGCCAGCAAGGATTAGAATGTTTGTGTGGCCAGGTAGAGAAACAGAAATTTCACCATCCTGTCAGTTTGATAAATTGGACAGAAATGTCCTTACAGCTCTTCCACTGCACAGACCATCTGTGCTCTGCAAAAGGGAATCAGTATTCCCAATACCAGGAGAATAAAGCAAGAAAATGGATTAAAAGAGAAACAAGAAAACCCTCAAAGCTTCAATTAATATGGTCCATCATAAGGGTATAAATTCACAACAAGGACTAGCAATACTCTTAACATGCTCTGGAGCACACTGACCCACAGCTTGCCTTTTCTCCAGTATATTTTGTCTAGAGATTCAAAGGAATATCAGGGTTGGAAGCAAAAAATCTATGAGCTTGAGGAAAATTATAGTAACCTGATTAGCACAATTCTCATTGTGTTATGCCTCATATGCAGAATAAGATGAATCTGCTCTTCAGTTTTATCAGTCACTTCAGGTATGATTTGTGTGAGGAACCTACTCAAATCAAGCATAACATTTCATTATTTTTCAGCTGGGTGTGGTTAGGAAGTAACTCAGACATCACTAAAGATCAAAACAAAAGCAAACCTCCAAACCAACCAACCAGCCAAACAAAGAAAAAACCCACACCACATCCACCTACATGTTTATGGGTATCCATACTTAAATGTATATATCTGATTATGTATACAGAACCTTGTATATGAAACTAGATTTAAACTAATTATTTCCTCAGGCTACTGGAATCTGTAGCAATTAATTAGCTATAAAGCTCTCTAATCTTGCTCAAAGCAGGAAAAAACTGAGCCAGGATGATTTAGACAACTAAGCCAAAAGAGACAGGGAGGAGAGAAATGCAGTTGGAAGGAACTAAATTTTAATTTTCTTGATACCATGAGTGAAATTTCTGTTCTAAAAAAAGAAAATAATTTTTTAAATGAGCTATTTAAATTAAAACATGGCTTGGTCAAGTACCAAGAACTAAATGAAAAATTAAATGTGGGGGATCTGAGGACAAATTATTTCAAGTGATACAAGCTTGCTACCTTACCACTCTCCTGATAAATGCACTCAGCGTTTCTCAGGCATTACAGAACTTTTCCTTTTTGGTAAAGACTTTGGGCTCAGCTGCTGCCAGGTGCTATTTCCCTTAACATTCAAACCTAAAATACAAAATAATTAAATAATGGATGGAAATTAAAGTTTCTGCAGAATACTGAGCTCAATTAGATTCTCACTGGCACATGCAGAAGCCATGAGGAACACGAGGAGTAGAGAGACTGAAAACAGTGTAACAAATACAGTGCATGGTGGGACAGATGTGGTTTGGACTTTTACTTCTTTAAACCCACCACACATGCAGGCAAGTAGAGGATTTTTTCCTGAAGCAACAGTGGAATGTCTAAAATACAGACACAGATATGTAGATACATAGATATATAGATAGGTAGATAGATAGATAGATAGGTAGGCAGATAGATATATGTATGTATGTATTAGATGTATATATTCAATTCATAATGTATTTACATGTTAAAATTGGCTTTCAGGTTAACTATTACTACTTAACTTCCACATGTGCACCTACTGATTTTGTAACTTTTTCTCCCATTCATATATATATATATACACTTATAGTAACACTTCACAGCTTATATTCTTTCTTTTTTTTTTTTTTCATGAATGGAGGTGGTGTGAATTCAATACAAATCTTACCTTATCTTTGAAATAAAACAAGGGTATTGTTCTTCTGACATTTTGATCATAATATTTCCCAGACTGGAGAAATAGCTTTCCATATGATTAAAGATATGTGAACAATATTTATTTAAATGTTATCACTACATTAGTCTAGCATCAGGATAATAGTTAGGTCTGATTTATAGAAGCATGATACACAGTCTTTTTCAGGAAGAGTTTTTCTCAGTAATACCATACAATACATTTTTTAATGTGTACCATTCTGCATATATATCTATCCACTAATACCGTGATACTCTAGGTATCTTGTTGCAATTAATTCTATCCATGGTTAGGAAGGATCATTAACTAACTTGTAATCAGCTACTCAAATCTATTTTTATGTAACTCTTGTTACAGTATGAATAAAAAATTAATCTGAATTCATGTGAAAATTTGCATAGAAAGAAGAAGAACAAAATTAACCTCTAATTAAGGTAGACTTCTGAAGGAAAGAATGCCAACATTTATATTTTAGTTTATTCTGAACTCTTAATCTGTGCTCTAAGGCTGCACTGAGGTCAGTAAATATACTTCCCTATGTGTCCCAATATTCAAATCCCCAATTGTTTGGACAGGTGATATGGTGGGATGTAACCTTTTTCTTTTCATTAAAAAACTGGGTGCTCTTCCATCAGCCACACTGGGTATGGCCTAAACAGTATCAGAGACTGAACTGGCACTACTTAATCAGAAGATAAAAGGTTTTATCCTTTTGATATCTTGTAGAAAATAAGAAATACTTTTTCCTCAGGTACTTTGGCTTCATTTCCTGGTTTTGCATTTGCCTTGTCTGCTATCCAAGCGATAACATTTGCAATCTTTATTTGTAAAAGGCCTGCTTAACACAATGAAATATTGCCCTTGGTTCTTGTGTCAGCAAAAAAAACCCCAACATGATAATGGTTAACAATAATGAGATAATTAACTTGTCTCTTGAATTGCAACACAAAATACAGATGTACCTGTCTTATTAAGTGGGGACAAAGTTCAGAACAAAGTTTGGATATAAAAAAGGAACCCAGCTCTTTATCATGTCTGTCTGAACAGACACAGCAATGTGAGAAGCTTCTGCAGTGAACCTTTACTAAGGAAGAGCCTGCCCTTTCCCCTTCCCCATTCTCTTTCCCTCTCCATCCACTGTCTAGGTGCAGGCTGGACAATATTAACACAGAAATCCAAAAGTCCACTTTCACTTCAATACGGGTGACTGGAAAAAGTTATATTAACCAGCTGAGCTGTGACAACATGCTGTGCACAGACTATCTTCACAGAGGTGAAAAATTGTGAGTGTTCACTGCTGAGAGAACTTAAGGAATACATGAAAACATACATATGTGACTGAAAGTTGCTTTTAGGTCTATGGTTCCAGAAGTCACAATGTATGAAAAATATATGATGAAAATTAGGAACGTGAAGGAAGAAGAAAAAGGATGAAGGTGTGTCTGGTTACCCCCCAGTAAAAAAAAAGCAAACCCCAAACTGATTTTAAATGGTATGACAACACATGGCAGAAATATGGTTTAAGCAGCCATATGACCTAGAAACCCTGGCTTAGCCTCTGACTCACACAGAGAATGAATTCTGATGACTGGCTTTATTATTTGTGTTCCATTGATCTTTTCAGGTCCATCTCTCTTTTCCCTCTCATCTGTGCAAAGCAGAGATTTTGCCATGGTTAGCAATTTCTTTAGTATACATTTACAGAGGCAGTGAGGGACTTCCTTACTGCCTGCCACTACACAAACATACTTTTCTCAGCCACATAAGCTATCATATTTGCCTCTTTTTTTTTTTTTTTTTTTTTTTTTTTTTTTTTTTTTTTAAAAAACTGATTCTTTTTCCCACACCAAACAAAAAAAAATTTTTGGGTTTTTTTTTTTTTTTTTTTTTTTTTTTTTTTTTTTTTTTTTTTTTAATAGAACTGAGCCTTCTCTGCAGCAGCATGCAAAGCAAATATTTGGTAGTTTTTATTTTACTCCAAAATTTCCAGTTTGGATTTCTAGGGCAGCATCAAACTATCCAAGTACTACTGCATATCACTTTTGCTTCTCAGACCAGATGGGATTCTCATTAGACGTCAGAAATTGCATTTTTCCAATATTTCCTATTCAGGTACATGGGGGGACTCTCTGCCATGGGAAGAACCCCAAACTGGGGCTGTAGGAAGGAATGGTAGAGACAAAGCATCATGAACTGACCTCCAGCCCCATTCCTCACACCTCTGTGCCTCTCAGCAGTGGGGTTGAAGAAGAGTCATAAATGAAGTTGAGACTGAGAAGGAGGGCTGGGGAGAAGGTGTTTTTAGTTTTGTTTTTATTTCTCACTCTTGCACTCTGTTAAAAATTGGCAATGAATTAATTTTCCCATGTGGGATCTGTTTTGCCTGTGATGGTAATTGGTAAGTGATCTCCCTGTCCTTACTTTAATCCTTGAGTTTTTCCATCATATTTCCTCCCCATCTTGCTGATGAGAGGGTGAGAGAGTCTCTGGCAGCCAGCTGAGGTCAAGCTCCACAGCTGAGAAATATTCAGATCTGATTACAGTAAATGACATTTCTAGAGACACATAAACTTGTGGTGAGATCTGATGAGCAAAAAGTGTCTGAAAACTATGTGAGAAAGCTCAGGTAAATTTGAGAATTGCTACTAGAATTTGCAAACAGGATGTCATAGAGAAGGAGTTTCCAAAATGGATTGTGAGTTTAGACTTTCTTCTTTCTTCTAAGAGGAAAACTAAGTAAATATTACCAATTCCCTGACTATCTCTTCAGTTTTCAGACTGTTTAAATGTGTGAGTTTTGCATGTCTGCTGTACAAGCCAGGTGGCTTTTAATTGTAAAGGAAAGCTGACAGATATCTGTCATTCAGTTAAGGGGCTGTAAGGGCAGCAGGTATAAGCACACCACATCTCCAAACAAAGGAGTGACCACAGGTTTGAATGGCTGAAATTCCTCATCTTCCTGCTTGTGTCACTAATTTCTTTAAAATACAAGCTTTACTTGTTTAGCAGTGTGACATTTTGGGTTTGCAAAGGAGTGTTTCACAACCTGAGCAATTTGCAGTTAACTCAGCAAGAAGTGGGCGGCCTCCTCAGGGTTTCACATTTCTTGGACTGGACTGTGTGGGGATTTGAGGCCCTGGCTGGTCAGCTGGAGTGAAAAACAAAAGGTTTTTGCTGGTTGGCCAGTGAAGTAAGGATCTGATTCAGCTACAGGGATGACTGGCTGGTGGCAGAAGTGCACCAGACTCTTTTCAGGAAAGGAAACACACTTCTTTAGCATAAACACAGCATCAGCTCCTGTTATGTGACATGTGCTGGCCTATGCTGTATTTAAATGATGACATTTTCCTCTTAAGGCAAAATCCTAGATAAACTATGAATACCACAAAATTGTAAAGCCTAAAAGGAATACACATGGTGCTTATGAACCATCCCATGGTTCATCACAACTGTCTTATACATATGTTTCAAATTGTGAAGACTTCAGCCTTGCAGCTGGGGAGTGTATTGACAGCAGTATTGACAAAGGTTGATTGTCTTGCTTTAGAACTCTTCAATTTTCTGTAAACTGTTTTTAAACAGTGGTTAAATAAGCAAGAATTTTTGGTATAGGTCTCCAGATCATGCTTAAAGCTAATTAAACTGCACACTCAAGATATCAAA
>VZTR01015057.1:33550-61303 GCA_013400775.1 Chaetops frenatus | reverse complement strand
ATCCCATCCCATCCCATCCCATCCATCTCACATAAAAGATATGGTGGATTTTCACAAGACTACATAAAATCTCCTGATTGCAAATATGTCCTAAAAAATGTATATCTGTGATTAGCATATTGCTGTCACAGTTCTCAATTATATTACTGGATTTCTAAATCATAAAATTAAGGCTGTTGTCGTCTCAAATGCACCAAGGTCAAGCATTATCTAAGTGTTTTAGAGAAGCTGCTACTCTAGGAGAGTAATGCATAGAGATATGCTGGAAAGTGTCAGACTACTTTTGTGAAGTCAGAAAACAGTAATGAAATTTGTACTCTCTGTAAGGGCAATAAAACCAAAATGCCTAAAATAATGTCATTAAGAGTTTTGGACAATCATTCAAAATTGACTTTGGCTATCTAAATAAGGTAACTTCATCTTTTAAAAGATTTTTAAATCGAGATGTACTTTTGTCTGCCTACATTTATTCATTAATTAAATGGTCTTGTATTTGATCTCAGGCCAGCTTAGCTTCGGTATCCACTTTCCATAAAATGATGCTGAAATTTTATATGTTTATTAATTTTATTGCTTAATGTGAGAACTTGCAACATTAAAACTTCTCTGCCTGAGACTTCAAGGAGCCATATTGCTGCAGGGTGAGAAGTTACCATGTGCTGGTAAATCCACAATAAATATCTATTTGAATGCTCTTAGCCTGTGGCAAATGCAGCATAATTGAAGTTAGCATGAAAGAAGGTTAAGCAAACTCAATATATTTTACATTTGCCATGGGCTAAAAGAATTCACACTGGACAGATGCTGTAGATCAGCTGCTGTATTTATGAAAGCAATTCTTTTGTCAATATGACTGGTGTGAAATCAGGGAACAATCAGGACAGAAATCTGTAATTCTGGTATTGCAGAATACAAGTATCCAGGTATGGCAGTCTATGAAGTCATCATTCCCTCAAGGTGAAATACTAGAACAAATATATTTTATGGCAAAAAAAAGAGTTTTTGGAGAAGAGTTGTTTGTGGTGAGTGTTGTTAGGTTTTAACTGGAGCCAGAATAGTTCTTACATTGCCAAGCAAATATAAGAAAAATAAAACCAGAGACATCAGTTTTGACATTTCAAGTAAAATTAGAGATTTAAAAGTATAATGAATGGAATTTTATAAAATACCAACGTTTCCTTCCTAGAAATTGATGGAAATGTGCCAGTGATTTTACTGGGAGCAAAGGTGTTCTGTTCAGTATCTGTTTCTTGGCTTCTCTTAGTTTTGCTCAGCACTGCACAGCCACTCATTTTAAACACGCTCTTGAAACTGTATCCTCCTGAAATGTAAAAACAGGGCAGTTGTCACCTTTCTTGCTGTCAGGTAAACACATTCTTACTGAACAGATTAGACAGACTATTCTATAGAACAATTCTACTATGTGAGGCAATGTAATTTTGTTTCGAGGAGGCCATAGAGATGCCCAGAGGGGTGAAGCACCTCCCCTGTGAGGACAGGCTGAGAGAGTTGGGATCGTTCAGCCTGGAGAGAAGGTTCTGGAGAGACTTTATGGCATCTTCCAGCACCTAAAGCAGGCCTACAAGAGAGCTGGAGAGGGATTTACTCCAAGGGCAGGTAGGGATTAGACAAGGGATGAAGGGTTTAATCTGAAAGAGAAGATTTAGGTTAGTTATGAGGAAGAAATTCTTTACTTTGAGGGTGGTGAAGCCCTGGCACATGTTTCCCAGAGAAGCTGTGGATGCCCCATCCCTGGAAGTGTTCAAGGCCAGGTTGGATGGGGCTCTGAGCAGCCTGGGATAGTGAAAGGTGTCCTTGTCCATGGCTGGGGGCTTGGAACTAAAGGATATTTTAAATTCTTCCCAACCCAAACCATTCTGTGCTTCTGTAATTCTGTGATAATAAAAGAAATTTTAGCAAAACCCCTTTGGCTAAACAGTTTTTCTCCTCCGGTTTTTCATCTCTTTTCTCGATTTTCTGTACTCCCAGCATCATTCTCTATGATGCTTAAATATGGATCAAATTTTCAGATTAACTGATAATGTTCTATTGTCACAGCAGGCACATGCAACCCTTAGGTGTTGGTCTCCTCTATTTACATATTGTGTATAGAGCATATTTTATGTGTATACTAAAAATTAAAGGAGGTTTTAAGTACTATGAACAACGAGCTGATAAGAGATGTAGAGAGGTTAAGAACATCAGAGATGCCCTCCACCTTCTGCAAAGCTGGTAGCCAAATTACTGCTGGGTACCACCACACACTGTTGTCTGTAAAATATGCTTGGAGCAAAAATATTTCAACTTCAGCCAGCTCAGAGTGTGGACAAACCGAGTTTGGCCATCTGCATCTAGGACTTGTATCTACAGCATACTTCTAATCTCTCTGCCTTTCAGTTTCCTAGTTTGTATAAAGACAATATTACTTTAATTTTAAAAAACACAAATAAACAACAACAAACAAACAAACAAACAAAAACAAACCACACACACAAAAAAACCCACAAAACAAAAACCAACCCAAACAACAACCAAAAAACCAACAAATAAAAAAACCAAAAAACCAAACCAAAAACAAACCAAAACAAAAACAAACAACAAAAAAAAACAAACAAAAAACAAACCAAAACACCACCACCAACAACAACAAAAAAACACCAACAAAAAAACCCCAACCCCTGTATATTTGCTATGAAAGAGCAAAATGTTCAATGAAAAAAGATAATCTGATCCAAGAGTGAGAAGATAACTGCTAGGCTGTAGAGAAACAGTAATTTTTCTGTCTTTTTCTGCAGCTATTTATCATTCAGTGTGTGACAGCTTCAGCAGGACGTAGACAGTCCCCTCAAACTGCAACATCCATAAATGAGTGTTTGTGGTACTTTCCTGGATACAAAGATTATCCTCGAGCAAGGAGAGATGATGACTGAGACACCTCAGCTCCTGATGTGAGTAAATAAGCTATTTGTCACTTGAAGTGAGGACTGCTTGGGAACAAAATACAGCAGCAGTGCTGGGGGTTGGGAATGGGGGGAAATGCCTTGCTACAATTTATTTACAAGTCCACAGAGCAGGGAAAAATTAAATAAATCTGCCCATTTCAAATTTTCTGTTGGAAACCAGGAAGCTGTTTTCATCTGCTGCAGGTCGTATTTTGCAAATTCTTATTATTTGCCAAAATCTTTTAAGATAGTGTTTAAAGGACTCATGATGCAAGTTTAGACACATGATTTGACATTAAGTTTGAGGACAGGCTAACTAGTAGTTAATCATGATGATGTGGTGGCTGGAAAGTAGGAGATCTGAGCTTTTTATGTGTTTTACAACTATTTCTTCTGGTACAGTTTGGTAGAAGGCACAGACAAAACCAGGATACTGAAAAGGATGATATTCAAGCTTGATTTTGTCTGGTTTTTTTCCCCATGAACTTCTCCAACATGAGTCCCTCCCACAGGCTACAATTCCTCACAAACTGCTCTGGTATAGATCCTTTCCCGTGAGCCACAATCTCCCAGGAACACACTGTTCCAGCACAGTCCCATCTTTCCTGCCAGAAAACTTGCTACTATCTGGGGTCCTCTCCATGGGGTCCCCCTCAGGCTGCAGCTTCCTTCAGTGCACATCCACCTGCTCTGGCACCTGGTGGCACATCCACCCTCTCCAAGGGCTGCTGCAGGGATATCTGCTCCACTGCGGTCCCCCATGGGCTGCAGGGAAATGCCAGCTCCATCATGGTCTTCTCCAGGAGCCACAGGGGGAACCCCTGCTCTGGCACCTGGAACAGCTCTTCCTCTGTGTCCAGCACAGGTCAGCTCTGGCCACTTCTCAGACACTGCCCAGCAGCCCTCACCAGACCTGGGGCACCTCCACCCAGCACTCTGCAGTCCAGTGATGTCCTGCCTTAACAGTTCATCTAAATGAAAACTATGGGAATACTTGTGCAAGAGGTTTGGGTCTGCATTTCCAAATATATTTATACTGGAGACAATATAAAGATGAATTCCTTCCTTTAGAGTAACAGAGAAGAGTACTTTGCTGCAACATAAATACAGCTTAAGCCAAAGTGATTATATCTTAGGATAAATAAAAACAATGAAATGTGGCCCTTTATTAAATGAAAAATTCTCTTGGATAAAAGTATAAAAATATTCTAGGGACAAATCTAGAAAATTCTTCACATTTTTCATCCTCCCTCACCTCAACTCACAAACCTTTTGTCTACCTTCTGTGATCCTCAAATATTTATTACATCTGATAGTGGTTCTCTAAAAAGCAGATGATCATCTCTTTGGGACATGTGCCAGACCAGCAATATCCCAAAAAGTTTAGTACATAAGCCTTATGAAGTGTTGCTGGCACTGGTGGCCGAGGCACTTAATTTAATGAGATGGGCTTGCCATTGCTGAAACTGCTAAATGTGTTTTCAGCAGAGTCAAGGAAAAATCCAATTCATTAGACCTCTGACTGTGTTCAACTATTGCTATTGTGCTGCAACATTTTGAATATAAATACAAAAGGCCCACAGAAAGCAGTATTTCACTGTTTGAATTTGCACATATTGCTGAAGGCCATTTCAGTTCTCCAGCTGATGAGTTGCATTGCCTTCCTGGCTGCCAAAACATGGCATGTGATTATATACCTGATGCCTATAAAACTCTGACAAAACACATAATTGTTATAGCATGTAACTCTTGTCCTCTGTAATGACAAATGACAGCACACTTTTGCAGTATGGTGACTTGTCTCTGCATATACAAAGACTAACACAGTTATAAGAAGAAGAAAAGCAAAAGTAATAGTGCCATCATTAATAACTGAGCCTGAAACAGGCAGAAAATTAGATTAGAGCCCTTACTAAAAAATCATTAATCCCCTAGCATGTTTTGGCTTTATTTCTTTCATAAGAAAAAACAGATGTGAAGGAAGATTATGACTAATACAATGAGAAATTAAAATCTGAACATTTCTGCTATTGAATATTAGCCTATAACACTTCTGGGTTAAGATATGGCATTTCTTCACACAGCAGTACGGTATTTCTCAAATAATATGAAGTGAAAATATGCATCTAGATTGAATCTCAGTAAAAAAAAAAAACAAAACAAAACAACATTTCTTACAGAATCCTATACCATCCCAGTCATAACTGGTCATACCACCAGAAATTTTAGAGTAGTGAACTTTACTAGAATAGTGGATGAAATATGTGAACTGTACCAGCAGCTTTCTCAGCTTATGTCACATCCCAGCTGGTTAGTACTCCATTTGCATTTTATCTTTAGAAAACCAAAGGCCAGGGGTTCAACCTCTTGTGTGAGGGGATGCAAGAAGTGTGCAGCTACATTCAGTGAAATCCAACCCAGGGCCTCCTCCTCTTTCAGCATTGGCAAAACTCCCACTCCTGCCCCTCTAGTCTCTCTGGCCTTGGTTCTTTTCCTCCCTTGCACAAATGCTCCTCATCACACCAGACACTTAACAGCTCTCTGGAAAGAGGGATCCCAAGAGAGAGATGACTCCCAGAAGTCACCACAAAACTCAAAATTACTGTGCAGGACCAAAATGTTGTAGTTATTAAAGCTCATTTCATTATTACGTGTGGATAGGAATTGGTTGTTTCTTCCTTAAAGTCTTTGTAAATCACTCCTTTTCAAAACAGCATTTTTACAAACATTACAAATTTGTATCTATAAGCTAAATTCTCACTTCTGTCTCAGACTATGTGCAGGCTATGGTATATGTACATTGTATAAAGCATATTGTACTCTTTATTTCCTGTCCAGCTAAACTATTTTGAATAAAAATAGACAAAAATATAAAGAGAAATAATTAATTTCCATGTTTCTGAGAGCTTGTAACTGACACCAAACTTCATTCTTGGAGATCTCTCTCTTCATTTTAACAGAGGCTATGGCACTGACTATGAATGCCAGTAGTGGAACTGCATAATGTCTTTATATTCCAGTGTGAATGGCCTTGTTAAAGAGTCCTATCAGTAACAGCCTCATGATTTGCACAAGGTCCTCAAATCAATCCCCCAAAGGAGGTGCACTGTTCTCCTCAAGAGTTCCTTCCTACAGTTACTGCTTAGCTGCTTAAAGCAAGTTCCCACCTGGAAAGAACATCCTTTTCCCACTGCCACTAGAATCAGAGAGCTCCTACAGGTTCCACAAAGCTCTGAGAATTCTCTTATGACATCACCAGTAACCCTACAGAAACCATTTTGTGGCAAGATCTATGGTTTTTCTTCCATTTTTAACATTTGCATTCTATCTTCTGTGAAGTTGCCTTGAAAACTTAAAGACTTCCTGATAATTTTCCTATTCAAGTCTCTCAGTTCAAATATATAGATGTGAAAATTCACAAATGTAAACCTCAGAACCCTACAGAGAAAGACTTTCACATTTGGTTCGATGGTGAAACTCCAGACACCCCTACAATACTGAAATGATAACTTTCTCAATACCACACCATGGTGGTTTGTAGCTATTAAATATCTTCCTTGGAATTAACCTTTGAGATTCATACTCCCTCTCAATCCCTGATTTAAAATATTATTGAGTTTCACTGTAATTTTTGAGATACACTAAAATGTCCTGCAGCAATTATGAGGGGCCAGAGTTGAACAAACCTACGGAATTTTAATGAGTTTGCAGTGGTAATTATTTTTAATTGCCTTCCATCTCATTAGAGTACCAGGTGGCAGCTATGTAACCTCACCATGGATGCTGATTGTCTACATGGCCACATATTCTCTGCAGATGGTAATGAACAGCCATGTCCACAGCCTCTGCAGTGGTCCACTAACAGCAATTTTCCTGCTCCTTTGAACGAGAGTGTGAGGAGTGGGTTTGTAGAGAATTCTCAGAGTCAGTTTGAAAATCCATATAGTTTTGTTCATCTGTGTGCTAATGTTGAGAAAAAATATGCAGACGTGGGAAAGCCATGGGATAGAGATATCACTGAACAGGAATTGAAGCTCGAGCTTCAGCTTTGGGAAAGGATTGGTTATGTTGCAAAAAGCAAAAGCAGCAGAAATACAAAACACAAAGAAGAGTCTGTAGTTTGAACAAAAGCCTTTTAAGCTAGAACACAGGTGCCTTAAAAAACAAAACATGCATTCAGCATTTGGTGAAGTTAGTGAAAATCTTCTAATGTAGCAATATAATCTTATGCAGAAAACAAGTACAAGGTTATAGAGCACTGTGAGAATGAATTGTGAAAGTCGCATTGTAATAAGGCCCACGTGGGATAATGCAAGGAGTAATTGGTTCTTAAAGATGTTAAACAGCTTGTCAAATGCTAATTGGCTGAAAAGTTTATTTAAGCAAGTGTAACTTTTGCAACTTCGGCTTTTGCAACTATGGCATGGATTTAACACTGTTGTCTCACCCTCCACCATGAGACTGATAAAACAAAGATTTTTTGCAGATGCCCCATCTCTGTGATTAAAGGGTCTCGGCAAAGAGGAGTCTGGCTCTGACCTCACTCACACTAAAATTAGCTGCAAGGATATCACTGCTTCATTCAACTTCCAGTGCTCCTTTTTAAACAACCAAAAATAACTCACACATGTGCAAATATATTGAGTTCTGTTACTACTCTGAACTGTTCAAAGGCTTTTACTTTTATTTACTGCTTTAGAAACACAGAGAATCGTCCCAGTCCCCCGTTCACAGAGGACTATAGCAAAAAAAGGGAATGTTCTTCTACACTTCCCTCCCTTCTACAAGAAGTTTTTATTACAGTTATTAATTATTAATGATCATTTTAAGAAAGAGTCAATTTCTCATGTGATCTGAACAGATAATTTCAAATGCTCAGAAAAAAGCAATAACTGTGGTTTGCCCTATGTCTGTTGATTGCTAGAGGAATTCAGTGTTGCTCTTTTCTGGGGAAAAACCCCAAACCCCAAAGAAACCAAAACAAAACAACCTAGCTTTGGTTTAAGAAAGAAACATAACATTGTGAATTTAATTCCCTAGTTATAAAAAAAGGTTCATCTCTGTAGGATCAGTACTTTTTAATAAATGCAAATTAGAAGATTCCTTATAAAAGCATACACTACAGACAAAATAAAATCTAATCTATCAAGAAACCTTTTTACTTCTGTAATAAAACAATTGTTCTACCCTGCTATTAAGGTTGTTTAAGAGTTCTGGCTTCCAGATGCCTGAAATCAAAATGATTCCTGTGTAAATTACACATCATCAATGACAAAGGTCTAGCTGCAATCTAAGAGCTCTGCAATATCTAACAACCTGTGATGAAATACCTGTAAAGTTTAGAAATTTCCTCTGCCGTTTTTAATAGAAAGAATCTCTAGGAGATAAAACATGTAATGAAGTATCATTAAATTCTCTTCTTTCTGTCCAGATAGATGTTGACTTCTTTGTACTTTCTCCTTTTTAAAGAAATAAATTCTACAGAAAAATTGATCAATTTAGTTTATTTGTTTGATTTTTTTTCTTTCCTGCATATTTTACCTTCTTTTTAAGTATTTATTTCAGACCCTTTTACTACAGAGTTAGAAAATGTATGCATTTTACCTGTTTTGTATTGGTAATATACATATATCTGATCTTGATTTTCTGCTCGTAATTGAGCCTTAAAGCCACTGTTTCTTTTAATTAAAATACTTTCTTCCCTTGGCACAAGGCAGTGAATAGCCCAAGGCATAGTCGTCTAAGAAAATATCTTTCACCCTAGATATTATTTAGAAAATATGGATTTTATCATGACCTGGAGTATTTTGTCAAGCTCTAAACTGGTTATCTTAAACTGTATTTGTCAGCCAAAATTTCCTCCTGCCTTAGAGTTCCTGCATGATATGATATGAAAAAATAAACAATGTTCTTAATAAACCATGCTGTGGTTCTGAAACAAACTGTGCTTCTGAAAATCAAGGTGTTGCAAGCTGAGTCTGTTGTCACTACTTGAAAACCTTGGCTTAGAGAACTTCTTTCTTTTTTAATATTGAAATGGTACAATTTTTACTTAAAAAAAATCTTCTGATTTCTGTACATGCTGAAGTTTTTTTCAAAACAGTCCTGTTAGAAAACTAACCATAATAAACTTTCTTGCTACTCGACAATTGTATGTGAGAGAGCACAATTACATATGCTCCTTTTTATCCAAGAGGCTAAATTAAGTACTGCAGATTAGATTAGTGTTCACAGCAACAATTTTTCCAGTCATTTCTGTGGAGCTGAGGTAATTAAGAGAAAAGAAGAGCAATAACTGTCTGAACTGTTGGAGCCAAAGACAGATTATGCAAGAAAGTGTCAGAAATGGATATTACCTAAAAAATGCAAATGAATTCAACATCATGTCCTCTGTCCCTCATGTAACACGAATGGATGACATTTATTTGGTGTCTTCATGGTTTAGGAGAACAGCCCAGTCTATTTTTATAACCTACATGGTCATATAAAAATAATTTATCCAAATTATTCATTTGCAAATACAGATCACAAATAACTCCAAACTCAAATAAGCATTGCACCACTCTTCAAGTCAAACAAAAAAAATATGAGTTTAGAAATAATCTCACTTCAGGTAAAACCAATTTTTTTATGTATAAGGAGACTTGCAGCTTGCCCTGCAATGGTCTATGAAAAAGTGTGGAAAATGCAGCAAAGCTTCTACGTGAAAGGCTGTAGGGGAATTTGCATTAAACATGGAAGGATTTGCAGTTCAAGCAGCACTCTCTCCTTTGCAAATGTGTATTTTTTCTGTTATTACCTTACAATTGTGTCAGGACTTTATGTATCAGCACAGCTTGAACTCATCAGCAGCTAAGCTTGTTATGGATAATCTTATTTATTCTACCACCTCTCTGCAAGATAATCACATTAGGGTTCTCTCAAGGGCTTATCACCTTGAATCCACCCAGGACCTGCAACATGCACACTGGGGGAGAAAGAGATGTACAGATGAAACACCCAGATAAATGTCTTTTTTTTCAATGCTTAGAATGATTACATGCAGACTGAAAATTATTACTGCTACTATTAAATCTTTCCAAAGAAGAGAATTAATTTGCATAAAAATGAAATATAAATGTTACGAAGGAAACTTTTGATAAGGAATGAACATTTAAATTTTCTATTAAAAGTATAGACTCTACTATATTAAAAAATACTTGTATCTGTAATGAGTTAACAATAATCCCAAAGATTACAGATATGATTTTTGTAAGAAGACCAAGATAATATTTGCCTTTCAATAAGGCCCAGTATAAAAGGGACAGTTTCCTCCAACCTTCTACTAAGCACATGAAAAAATGCAATTCATTTGTTGAGTAACTGAAAACTAGACATTGAAAGGAACTTAATAAAGTCCTGCTAGACATTTTGCTCAATGTTCAGATATTTGGAGAGACAGAATTACCTATTATTTCATCACTTGGAGTTCCAATCTAGATTGGATTAAATGCTATTAAGTATTGTGCTTAAATCGATCTTTCCACTGGCAACGAGGTGTATTAATGTGTTCCTTTTTATATAATCCAATATTATGCACAGAAATATAAGGATAACTATTTTGAATGTAACAGGGTTTTTTTTTCAAAAGCATGACAAGTAAAGGTATCAGAGCCTGCCCTTTTATATACTTGGAAAACACTTCACAAAGTCCAAATTAATTTTCATCCAGGGAATTGATATTATCCATTAAGACTTCCCTTTGAAGATGGACTTTGACCCTTTGAGTGGTTTGATCCTATTTGATCCAATATGATGACTAAATCTGTAAAATTAAGCAACAACTCTATATCTTCATTGTGTTCTCAGACTAATTTTCCTCTCACTTGTGTCTATTAAGACTCTCTTAAATACACCAGTCTTGCTGCACACAGTTCAGTGTGTCCCCATTTCCATAAGTTGCCAGTCAGCAGAAATTCTGTGGAATATGGAACCAAGTTCTGTCACCAGAAGCCCTCATATATTAGTAGAAATTTGGTGTCCTTTTGGGCAGAAGAGAACCCTGAATGCCAGAAGCTTTTTATTTGGCTGTAGCCTTGTGTGACTCACGTGGGTATTAGTTTGTATTAATAAAAGTCAGAAATTTCATTCCCATCTATATAACTGCTCCTGACATAAGCACAAATGTTAGCACACCCTGTGCAGTGGGGAAGGTGATTAAGTGTGAAGTGCTATTTTGAATTTCAAGTGGATCCTTCTGAATCAAGTACGCTGTGCAAAGTAAAAAAGATTCAAGTGTTTGATTTGGTCCTCCCTCCTTTTCTCCAAAGAGAAGAATTTTCAGTGCTGGAAAAAGAGGACACTGACAGGTCTTAAACCAGAAACAAAATCAAGGTACAGAATTTTTCAAAGTATATTTTGTGATTTAGATGTAATTATTTTAAATGTTTGTTTATGCAGTATTATTTTGTGACATAACTCTGCTGTGATATAAGGCCAAAAAAAAGTAGAGTAATGAAATGAGATTGCTATGATTTACCTTTTTCCTAAACATTTTCCAGACATAGAAAAATATATTTAAAAATTCACCAAATATTCACCAAAAAACATCATTTATTAAGGAAGATAAAGACACTTATTCACTTCAGCTAACATGAAAAGTAGCAGAAAAAAGGCATGTTACATTTAAGGAGTGAAAATGAGTCAAAGTTATGAGATACCACTGTAGCTTTACTTCACCCTCCTCATGCTCAAACATTATTAGACTTTATTTTCTTATTTATAGTTCTTTATTGTATTTTCCACAAAACCTACCCTTCATTTAAATTTGGAAGCGTTTGTAAGCACTGGCAAAGGGGATGGTCTAGAGGCCAGGTCCTTTTCATGAGATAATTTAACATGTCTTTCCTGAAATTCCTAGAACAGAATTACACAATGTTTAGTTCTCTAAATAACCTTTCTGGATCAGAAACCAAAGTAGGACAGATAGTGGTTTACTGGACAGCCAAGGTGTTTGCTTTCTGTAACCTCATTTTAAATACCTGGACTAATGGTGAATGATGATAACAGGAAAAATGCTAGAGAGTGGGAAATAGAGGAAGTGGAAGTCAGGGAAAGTAGAATCAATTTAAGTTGGCAAAGACTTCTGAGATCTTCAAGTCCAACAGTTAACCCAGCAGCACCACGTTCACCATGAGAGCTGGGGATTATAAGGAAGTTGGTAAATATTTTGAGCTCTGTTCTAATACTTTCCCTACAACTCAATCATTCATAGATGCTTCAGCTGGGTCATTCACTGGCTGTGCCATGGGCTCAGTTATAACTGCTCAGAACGTGGTCCTGCTCAGCAGGCTCCGTCCCACAGGACTGGCAACAGACCTGAGCTGGCTGCCTCAAGCTTCCTTAACTGAAACTTTATAATTAATTTTTAATAGTCCCTGTGCATCTCACCTTACCTAAATTATCAAGGCCTTTTTTATCTGGTGTACCCCTGCCCCTTGTTAGTCCAAGAAAACGAGGGCTGACCCGTCATCAAACATTTATATTTACAATCATATGCTCAAACGTTCAAGTAGCTTATTCAAGCAGCTTATTCAAGAAAAATGCGAGTGACCCCTCTGCCCCTCCTGTGTGTACAGAAATCAGTGATCCCACATGCAGGTTACTGAGCTTTTCAAATGAGGCTGGTGACTTTCACATAGTACACCCTGTGAGGAGGGAAAAGCTTAGCATCTTTGAGAACACAGATCTTGGCTTTTCATCACAGAAGAGAGATTTCCTTTCTAGACTTCACTACTGAGAAATGAAACTGATGATAAAAAGAGCTAATCTCCTTCTCCAACTTCCATCCTTGTGGCAGTATCTCACCAATTTTCCTTGATGAACTAGAAAGTCTCAGATGACTTCTAGGGTATTTTTAAATCTTTTTAAATCTCTTTTTTCCAGATTTCAGCTTTTTGCTTAGAAATAAGAATCCCAGATATAATTCTAGTAAACAAAGTCTATGTTATTCACTTATGTTTTTCACCTGGTAAGTCATAAATCCTGTGGTAGTCTCCACCCTGCACTAAACTTCACTGTGACCTCCCTGCTGCTCTGATATCTCTTGGTGCTATAAAGGCAAACCATCAGTGCAGCTCAGAACTAAATTAGCACAGATGTTTTTCTTCACTTGGATCTATACTCGCTGATTTGAACAGACCAGTTAAAAGCAAGAGGTGTTTCAGGCCCTTAGTTCTTCATCAGTATTTAAGAATGTTGCTTCCTGTTGCTAATCTGTATTTCCTGTAGCTTCTTTTAAATAGTGATCTGCTGTCTCTGCAGCAAATGCAAAAGTTAATAAAATATTGCAGATAGATTTGCCTTTTAGCAAAGTCTGGACTGCTTGTTTTGAATCCAGAAGTCTCACAAACTATCAAACCTTTTATTTGGTGGCCTTTTTTTTCCCTATACTGTAATCTTTTTTAACACAAATCCCAAATACTGCCACTAAGTATTCTTTGCTCACATGCTGATACATATTTCTGAAGAGAATACAGAAAGATCAATAATTAAAAATAAAATGGTTTATTGTAACTTACAATACTCAAGCTAAAAAGAATTTTATAAAAGAAAAAGGGTAGCTTTTAAAGAGATTTTAACATATGGCATTCTATTAATTCAGATCTTTTACCTGAATATACACTTCTGTATTGCAAAGGCCAGAACTCCTGCCAGTGTGAATAATAATAGTTCCCATACTGTGGCCATATGGTTTATTGGAACTAAGGGTCTGTGCTTACAAATTAAAAAGATTATTTAAATGGAATTCAAAATCTTGGTTTTTATCTTNCATCTTTGCAAATATACATACACATCAGTGTTTACAGGGAATCTCAGGGAAGACCAGTAAAAGAAATATGACTCTGCCAAACTTTAATTTCTGACACTCACAACTGAAAGTATCCATGAAGCAGCTCTCTGACAATCCCAGGAAACAATTGAAGTTGTTTCAAGTCATACACTCAAGCAAAATCAGTTAAAAGCCTCAAATATTTCAATATTCTCAAATATAGAATCAAATATCTCAATATTTCTCAAATATAGAAAGGAGAGACTCCTGGCCCATTCACACAAACATTGTCACACAAAAACAAGCACTAGGGGTCACAGTTTAGTCTAGAAGTTGTGAATTTCTAATGGATTCTGTCTCATAGAGACAAAATCCTTCTCTGCTTCCCTCCTCCCTCCAGACACCTTTCCATATCAGCTCTAACGCTTGTCTCATCCACCCTTGTAAGGTTACACATCCAGGTTCCAGCATGATCAGTCATCCCACACACTCTTGTAAATTCTGTGTCACCACAACACCCACTACATAAATAAAACAAATGAAGTTCCCAGACTGTTGTTAAGGTGAACCTTCCTCTGGAGCAGCCCGTGTGTTACTGATGGAGTCTCTGTGACTCTCTTAGACTCTGGTAAGTGAGGAATCCTCTTTCCTTTGCATCTTTATACAGCATTTAATATCCTATCAATACTTGTTGAGTAATTAATACCAACATCAACTAATTAAATAGCTTGATTGAATTTGGTAAATAGATGGATAGAATGCTTTAATTGCTCACACCAGACAGACCATGAGCAAGCGAGGTTTCCGCTTTGCCAAGACTGACAACACATTTTCTTGTCTTCAGAGCTGAAATTACTTAGGTTAGGAGTGCATTTAAGGTTGACATAGTAAATTCTTTATTAAACAAAGAAGTAGAAAGCATTTCTGAACTAGAATACTGATGAAAAATATGGTTTTTTCATATATTTAGTCTTATCTGCACCACTCTTTCTAACCAAGGAAAATTTTGCTGGGTAAACAATCACATTGTTTCTTTGTGCCTGTCTGCAAGTTACTCAGAGCACTATTTACAAATACTGAATGGTTTGAATAGAAAAGCCAAATCAGACCCTACAAAAAAAAAAAAAAAAAAAAAAAAAAAAAAAAAAAAAAAAAATCCAAGACATGAGATCAAGCTTTAAAATATCCCTTAAAATTCCACCTGGCAGAAGGTTGAAATTCTCACCTTGTGTCAAGGTTTCCATGCACATGTCTACATGCATCAAAGCATACCAGAATGAAATCTAAGAAGGAAACATCCCTCAAGAGCAGTGTGGCCTTGAAATCCAGGGACAGATGCAGAAGAAATCAGAGTAATTCTGGTTGTGATATTTGCTGCTCTGAGAAAACATTTCAGGGTCTCCTCTCTTGTTCCACTGCTCACTGCTATGATGGAGGTAAACAAAACCAACTCCATGCAGATAACAAACTCAGACAAACTGTAATTCACATCCAAAATGAAAGGCCAAAACTAACAAAAAACAGGTTAGCCATGGCAGTGTTCCAGTGACATTTTATAGGGTTTAAAATAAGTGTTGCCAGTCAGGGACATTGTTCAGTTTGCTTCACCCAAAAGATTGAAGGATCACCCCAGGGTGTTCAGAACAGAAATAGTCACTCACTTGAGCATGGAGGAATGGGAGGGTGGGGGCCACTCAGTCACAGGAAATGTCCTTGGGGATAATCCCAATCCCAATCTCAATCCCAAACCCAAACCCAAGGGAGGGCCACTTCAGGGGGTTTCTACCAGGGGCATTTTGGTGTACATGCCACAAGCAAGGTGAGACAAACAGGGTGTGAAAAGCTGGTGAGCACTATGACTCTACAATCTTCACAAGTGCCTGTAGGAAACAGTGCATGAATAAACTATTTAAAACCAATAATCAAATATTGTCTATATTGCTTTAAAAATACTGCAGCAAATGAAAGATCAGAATCCATCTGAATTTGATAATAGTCTCAAAGCTAGATCCTTTATAGTCAAAACTTATGAAAGTCTTTACTACGCACTAAAGGGCTTAGCATCACAGATTATATCTTTTTTTTCTATTTGGATTCATTAGTAGTTTATTATATCTGATGTTTTTTATTATCTGTGTTTTAGCTCTCTGTGAATCTGCTGCTCAGGTCTACTGGATGGGCTATCAAAGACTACAGGTATCAGTGTGTGAATTCTTAGCCTAGTTTTTAAAGTCATATCACAAGACAAATTTTAAAGCATTGTCTGTTTTGCAGTTTCTCTATTAAATAATTTTTGATACTATAGACACTCATATAAAAATGCATTAAAAATTTAATCTTTCATGAAGCTTTTTTTAAAGATAACTTCATGCTATAATATAATTAAAGTTCTGTAGAAATTCAGTTTTACAGAAGATAAACTGTATATACACTGCTGCTTCTATGATTCTGTGAACTAGGACATAACCCATGTTGCTTATTAAAGGCTGTTTATTGAAGGCTGAGGATTTATTTTGCCAATCTGCAGTTATTTCTTTATATTGTTAGAGACAGAAAACTTGAAGACTGAAAAGGATCTGCAAACAAACAAACCACTAACGGACTGCAACTTAGTCTAAACCTAAAATGTTTGCAAGCTTTTAGTAACTTTTACTTTCAACAAACACTACAGAGCCACAACCACCTACTAAAATAATTCAAAATCCATTACTAGTGTATAAAAACATACCGACCAAAATTTTCTTGCTGTTTATGACAGTGGTTCACAGATTGAAGTGGTAACAAGGAAAACTATACCTTAACTGGGTATTTGCACAGCCTCCTAGGATAGAACCCTAACTAATATAAGCCAACATAAAACTATTCACCAAAACACGAACAGATTAGGGATTTTCTTTCTATATCTGTGATTTTTTTGGTACTGCTTACAAGCAATCTTAGCACTTGTGAGGAAAAGCCTGTAACTTGCAGTTTATTGTTATTTCTGCCAGGATGGGAATTTTCTAGAAGTCTTTTGTACAGAGCCCTAACAGCCAAAAACCATGCATCATTCAGCTTCCCTCATTCATAAAGGTAGAGCATTTACTATATTAAGACAACCTTTTAAGGAATGACCTAATTAAAAAAATTGAATGAAGGAAAAACAAATCACTGGCACTTTAATTTAATTGTAACAGAAAACGCTATGTTAACTGCTGATCCTCAGAGAAATCCAGAACCAGCAAGAGGAAAATATTTCCACTCAATAAAAGTCTTGGCAACTTCCCACTGAGACCTGAAACACAATATGTACTCATCAAACACTCCCCAGCTTATTGGATCATTAGGTAATAGCCAGAGTCAGTTGAATAGAGTGCTGCTCTCTTTAAAGCTGAAATATTTCCTAGTACAATAAATAAAGCAGGCACAAATAACTCCACATAATAGGAATCATTAAGAATAACAAATATTAGAAAGGAATATGCTAAATTATCTCACTTTGAAAAGTTTTACTGTGAAGTTAACTGTTCTTTGTAGTAATGTTCAAGAAATAATACCAGTCCAAACAACGTTACCTTCTGCATAAACACATAAACCAGAATGTCAAGGACATGAAATTCAGATGTTTCTCAGTGGCACTAGAAGAATGCAGATGGAAAGGAAAATGGCATGTGAAAATATTATTGCAAATAACTCCCATTGCATAAATGTACAAAGAAGAGAAATATTTTTCTTAAAGTTTCTGTTCTTTGAAAAATATTTTTGGATTCCTTGCCTTAAACTACTACTATCTTCCAGAAATCCTTCTGAGTTTGCTCCATCCATACCTTCTAGAGACCCTTGTTCTTACCTCCATTCCCCTTTATAACAATTCACTGCATCTCACAACAATTCTGTTTCTGTCTCCTTTAGTGACTCCTCTCTTCCCACTTCACCATTAAATCTCCTTCCATGACTTATCCCTCAGGTCTGTTTCATGGCCCTCCTCTCATGCCTTTGTCTCTCAAGTCTCCTTGCCCCTCTCTTCCACCTCTACCCTTCCTTTTCTCCTTGCTGTTTATGACTGGGAGCTGAAGGTAACCTCTGCACCAACCTAATGAAAATAATCCCTGAAGATCCTCCCCAAGACAGGCATATTCCAACCAACCAAATACTATCTCAATGGAGAGAAAAGTGCCTTTTCCCATTAGATTCCATTACATTGCCATTACACTTATTTTCTTTAAAATCTTTTAATGTTCCTGATGGATATTAAAAAAAAAAAAATCACGTGGGAAAGTTATAAGAACCAGATTAATCAGCTATTAATGACTGAGAGTGAGTGAGGAGGTGTGAATTTCCCTGGCTTCTGCAATGCACTTTCTAGGTCAGCTGCTATCAACAGTTGTAGATCTGTTGACAGACAGGGACCTAGGAGGATTTATGCCCTTTAGGCACCCACTCCAGTATTTGGAATGCAAGAAAAATTGTGAGCCCACCTGAGTTCTGTGTAGGGAAAAAGTCAAATAACTCATTTTCAAGCATTTGTTCATGCAGAGATAGAAAAACAGAGTTTTTAGCAACAATCTATTACGTTTTATGTATTATTTTCTTCTGAGACAACAACTGATCATGGTAAAGTTCCATAACTCTCATTTAACTGTTGTTTTTAAAATGTACTAGAGTAGTTTCTTTCAGAAAAAAAAAAAAAAGACACAATGAAAATACTATCTTACGTATATTTACTTTCTTTTGATAACAAAACCTATTTGCTGTTAAAGTCCTTGAAAGCCATAAGGCAAAAGTGGAAGACAAGCTATAACATTACAGCATTTGCAATTAATTAGATTTGCAGGACTTGACACAAAAAGAACAAAGAAATGTACATTACTGTCATTAACTCTTAACTGGACTCTCTTTATGTGCAGTTGTGAGCATAGTTCTTTTCTGCTTTACATTTTGTCTTTTGAGTCAAGCCCTATTCAACAAAATTCAAAAGCTCTGTCACATTCAAATGATGACAAACAGTTTTCTTGCACTCAGTATTGAAGAAAATATGTTTATCTTCTCATCCAGAATGAATTTTTTGATGGGATGTGATGGAAAATAATAGATTACTTGGATAGATATCTCTTTTGTGGGATGATTTTCTTGATCTAAGTTACAGTGGTTGCATTCATGAGCTCCAGAGGACGAGAGTTTCAGAGATAAGGAAGAGATTTGGGCAAGGTTTCTTCTTGTGTCTTTGAAACCTGTGATATGCACAGCTCAACTCAGAGACAGTGATGAAATTCGGATGGGAAATGTTCTTTTTTTTACTTATTTTTTTGTTTGGGTTAAGAAATCAGAGACTACCCCCTTGAAATAACTTAAGAAATACTGGTTTCATGTCTTTATCCAGAATATACTACAAAAGAAAAGATTTTTAAAAGTTAAGTACACTTGGAGACAAGATTTCAAGAAAACATTATTTTTCAAAAACCTGTTTTCCCTCAAAAAAAAAAAAAAAAAAGCAAAAAAACTCACCCCAAACAACCGAAAAACAACCCCAAAAACTCCCAACAACCATGCCACTCAAAATCAACAGTTTCCTACATTTCAAAGGCTAAGCAGAAGTGAAAACACCCAAGCTTTAAAGTACCCTTCCTTAAAAGGCAAAATGTAGTTTTCTGTTTCATTTCTGCCTGTTTTCACCTGCTTGTAGGGCAGTACTGCCTTTGTAGCACACTCAGTTACTCTCTGTAGGCATTCTCTGCATGTTTGAGCCCAAATTCTACTGGCTTTTGTCAAAAATGTGTTGTAGGGTTACAGTGTCCCAGCACCTCCTGTAGGTGTGCAGGGGTGGCAAGGATGCTTAGCATACAGCAGAGCTATATATAGAAAATTTCTCTGGGATTCTCTGGTTGTGGGTCTCCAGCAAGGAGATCAATTGACCTGAACATTGCAGCCTCCTTGCCTTGAGGAAAAGAAAAAAAATCGCATAAGCAGAATCAATGGCAATGTGATATGGATGAACAGGAAAAAGATCAGAATATTTATGAAAGCTCACAACCAAATGGATTGTGTTTATTTCTCACATGATACAACATCATTTCCATTTTTACTGGGCAAAGTTATGGTTTTGATAAAATTTTCTCCTCCCTTCCCCCCAAACAATCCAAAGAAAATCTATCTTCCTTATCGAACACTGGCATGTCAAAATTCTTAAAAATTTATGGGTTATAAAACATGGATGTAAATTCGTAGTTCAGAAACCTCTCGCATTCCCAGAATGCTTCCTAGTTCCCCATCTGTAATATAAAGTCAGACCAAGCTCTCTAAATCAAAATTGCATTTTTCTGACACTTCATCTCTTTGTCATGTTTTGTCCTCACAATATCTGTGCTACAAAACTCTCTTTATCCATTTATAGCATCATAGGACACACATCAATTTTACAGGTAACAAGACTAATGTATATGAAAGAAAATCTTATAAATCACATTTGTGGAGAGGAAAACTCTGTTAAACATCCCAGTCATTTAAAGAAAACCAATTTGTTTTGCAATTTTTTCAGCTGATGTATAATATTTTGAAATCAGGCTCTGTCGGACATATTTATTGTGATGTTGTGTATGATGTGCAATGCACATAAACCTAGGGTGTATTTGTACATAGGCTGTATTTTTCCTTAGGAAGGAAAACAGCCTGGCTATTCTGAAGTGCTGAAATACCTCTAATTACTCTTTTCTTCTCTCTCATTTCAAATTTTCTTACATGTTCAGCAACTCATTTGTCCCCTCTGAAAATGGACAAGCGGGTGAATATCCTGTAATTGTAACAACCACTTTCCTCATCCAGTTACCCTCCATGGATTTGCATCCCCCCAACCTTCCTAGCTGGACATGACACCATGAGTGATTGTGTCACTCCAGACACACTCTGATCTCTTCCTGCTTTCTGCTATACAACAAATGTTAGTTATCTCTAGTTACCTCTAGTGAATTTTAATCATTCAGAGGCAATAGTTTCAAATAGTTCTTTTGAGACCTACTCACTGAGAAAAGTTCTCACCCGCCAGATGCATTCACTTCTGTCTTTATCCCAAACAAATACCTTAAATGGATTGTGGGGAAAAAAAAAAATAGGCTGGGGGTAAAATTAACAAAAATGGAAAGTTTTAGGCAGGGCTATAACAGTACAGAAATTGTAGTGGGAAACGTGGTTGCCACCCCTTGGATGTGGTCAGCATGCCCAGCTTGCCCCCCACAACACACGCTAAGGGGGATGAAGCAGAGGGGTGGGGCAGAGTGAAGACACCGTGGCCAGGCTTTGTTGGAATCCTTACAGAGGAGGGAACTTGGTGCTTCTTGTTTTAGCTGGTAGGTCACAGAGCAGGAGACCAGCAAAATCCCTCTCCTGGGATGTAACAGTGATGCACTTCTCCATCCCAAGGTTCCCTGCTCCAAGGTACAACCACACCACTCTGAGCAGTATCTGTGACTAGAGTCACTCAAGCTGCACGTGATCATAGAGAAACAGTATAAAAGCAAATTAAGGATGGGTAGAAGTCAAAGTAGACTCCATCTGGGATCAAGCTGAACTTGTTTTTTCCCTAACAGGGTTGCCTATTGGATAAGAACCATCCTCTAAGAGCAGTGAATGATTACCTGGAGTGAGCTTTTCTTAGGGATTACAGCTGGCCTATGTATTGCTTTGAATACATTTTTTGCAATCAAATAGTCACCAGCAATTCTCAACCTTCAACCTGTCACAAAATTATTAATAAAGAGTGCTATTCCATGAGCTGTTAGTGTGAGTCCTTCAAAGGAATTAACACTTGTTGGCAGAGGGAACACACTCAAATAAAAGTGTGGAGACCCAGGATAGTGGGTCTCTTACACTCTGTGTGTGTCCCTGAGCAAGTCAGTGAAACTGCCCTCCTGTTCAGTGGGCTGCTCAGTGAAAGGTCCCCAAAAGGGGATGCTGAAAGGCTGGTTGGACATGAGGGGCTTGGCTTTCCTGGGGTGCTGACAGACTGATCAAACATAAAAAGTTTGTGGAAAACTCCCTTTTCACGTGACACAGATCAAAATGTGCAGTGTGTCTCCTTTCCTTGAATACTTAACTAAGTCCATAGAGATGACTGTGAGGTGGAGGTAGCATATAAAACAATCCATCCTTATTTTCAGAATATTTCAATTAGCTAAACTGTTTCATGTACCCTACTGGTAGTTCCATCTGGATAATGATTCCACAGAACAAAATATATTTTTAGAGAAGTCCCTGGATTAATAAAAATGGGGAATAAAAACAACTCTTGACATTCAGAAGCCCATCCCAGATGAGAAAGGACAGTTCTGTCCCTTTACATTTCAACAAAACCGGATAGATTTGCATCTTGAAACACTTCATTATTCTTTTCAGAAGAAGCAGTATCTTTGATTCCTTATTCAGTTTGACACTCAGCCTTTCATCCCTCATTCCCTAAGGCTTGCCTCAGAAAGATGAAGAGAATATTTTTCCATTCTAGTAATGACCAGCATAGTATTAGACAAAATTCTCAGCAAACAATTAAAGGAATATCAGGCTGGGGCTTGGGGTCTACTAAATTCACCTGTTTCATTTCACTGTTTCTGTGACCTAAGGTACCTCCCGTTTCTACTCCTGCTTCTTTAACAACATTGTTTTAACATAAATCATTATAAGAATTTATAGGGTTGAGAGGAACCTCTGGAGATCATCAGGTCCAACTCTTCTGCCAAGGCAGGGTCACTCAGAGCAGGTGACAGAGGAATGTGTCCAGGTGGGTTTGAATGTCTCCAGAGAGACAGAATCCATGACCTCCTTGGACAGCTTCTTTTAAAGCTCTGCCACCCTCAATGTAAAGAAGTTCTTCCTCATGTTGAGATGGAACTTCTTGTGTTTTATTTTAATCCATTGCCCCTCATCCTGTTGCTGGGCACCACTGAAAAGAGTCTGGAACCAACCTCTTGGCACCCACCTTGGAGATATTTATGTGCATTGATGAGATCCCCTCTCAAGCTTCTCTTCTCCAGACTAAACAAAAAATATATATATATAATGAAAGCATATATGCTTTTTAAATCCCTGTTATTGCACCTCAGGACACCCTAGGCTGATGTCAGTCAGTAAAATGCACAATTAAATTCTGTTATTAAGTCATTTCAGAAACTGAGGATCCAGCTTTCTCAAGTGAGGCTGCTGCTGGTCTGGAGGTTTAAAAAGAGGTTACACTAACATGCAAGAAGTATGTCACAACATTAATTTTCAAATGATGAAAACCCATAAAGGTTATTGAAAATGGAAATTTTATTCACATTCCAAGTCAACTTATGCTCTGAGTTAATAACAAAATCCAAAATCTGAAAAGTCTTCTGATGTTATAAGTACCCTTTAGATCTTTTGCTATAGCTGTGGTGGGGAAATCTATTTATTTTAATATAGATGCACAGCAAAATAACACAGCTAAATAACACAGTGCTGCAGTGGCACAGGGCCTTCTGAGCCATTCTCTGCTCTTCTCTTACCAGCCTCACTCTATTGACATGCAGGTCATTAAGGCAAAATTCACACCCCTGCCCTTGGCCTATGCATCACTTAAATCCCACTTAAACTCCCTAAATGGGGCTTTAAAAGGATTTATGAGGTGTGCAGCCTTAGGAGCCTTCCAGGCTGGCAGGTGAATGTCACTGCTAATTTCCTTCACCTCTGCAAATGCTTAAAACAAATTTTCAGTAACTTTAGTTGTTGTCTTCCTTCAAACAGGTTCAGCAAATCTCGGCAGGATTCTGGTGCTCCTGTCTGTGCTCGATCTTATTTCTGGAGCCTGGCACGAAACAACAGTTCAAGATTTATCAATATTATAAAGCTTTATAAAAAGCCTAAAAGAGCTACGGGTCATTTTTAAACTTAGTTAAATAGAATATGAATAAAAACTCATTTGTGGATACTTATTTTACTACCATGCTCTTCAGCTTCCAAAGAAAAATTCTTCTATATATTCTTAAAAATCAATGGTTAGATTATGCAGCATCATGCTTTTGTATTGTTTAGTCAAAATTTCTGGGACAGAGTACCTCATGTAGTCATTGCCAGTGGATGATCATTTGGTCCTTCCATTACGTTTGCAAATGTTGCAATCTTTCAAACTCATCTTCCTGTGCTTTTCATATTTTACATTGTTCTAAGTTTTTTTTTTGTTTAAATACATCATTGTCCTTGGATTTTGTCTTCCTTATTTCATACAAGACATAAACAGTCTACTGGGCAGTCAGATCTTGTTTTGAAAGGGTAGTATAGACAAATATTTTTGTAATCTGCATTACCTAAAATTTAATTTGTCTCATCTTGAGTATTACCTGACCCTGTGCAACTAAATACCAATATTTAACACCAGTTTGGATCATGCAATTTTGAACTGACATATTTCGATCAGGCAAACTGTGAACTTTTTTATCCACAAGACTGTCAATCAACTTTTTCCTTTAGCAAATGAGAGATTTTAAAAAAAATTTTAAAGATCAACCATTGGAGTGTCAGGTCAGATCATGACCCTTTATGCTGAGGAGCTGTTCTGCACCTTAGGTAGTTCCTTGGGGTCATTAGATCAATCTGTCAATGCAGCTGTTATCAGTAACATGAATCAGAATCTGGCACTATCTAAGTGTGTCTATCTTGCTACAGGGTATTTTTTGTGGACCTCTCTGCAGAAAATCAACCTCCACTGATAACTGGGTTTCCTCTCTTTTCAGTATTCAGTCTTTCAAGAGTACGTGTGATGCCACTAATCACTGGTTTCCAAACAAACTTCATGTCAAACCGCTCCACTATTTATTTTTAAGCAAATGGCATCTGCGACAAGAAAGAAGATATTTCAGAGAGATTAAAAAAGGTAATTTCATTCCTTCTTTTTTAATCACTGTTACTGGGGCTCTGGACCACATCAAGAGGCATTCTGACAGCTTAGTATTAGTGGGAGAAGGAAGGAGAAAAATCTATGAGCAGTGAATGATTGTATTTAAGGTTGACAATGATGAAATAGTAGAGGCTGTGGTACAATTTCTGCTCCTTCATTTGTCTTTGTTGATAAAATGAGCACTGTCAGAGGCTCAAGCTCACAACAAATTTAACGTGACTCTGTTTATTCCTGCACTAAACAAGGTTTCCACATGATCAGATGATAAATGCAAAGTTCTGGGATAACCCTTCCTTCTGTTTAACAGAGACATACAATATTCTTACTTTACTTTTTTTCCCATTAAAGGAATGAAGATCGAAAACAGATAAGTAGATTTTTTCAGCAAAATATTTCATAAAACAGTATGAATTCTCCAAAAGTAATACAAAGGTATAATATAACCAGTCTTTGAAAATCCTTTTTCCAGAACAGTCTTCTGCTCTTGTTAAAAAATATCTATTCATCAAATATCTAATAATCATTCATCATTCCTACTGTTTGATAGACTTCTCACCTTGTATTTCAAAGATGCCTCTTCAAACTACAGGTTGAAAGAAGTTTGCTGAGAAAAATGAAAAAGATAAATTGAGATGGAGCTGAAATTAGGCAAGCCTGTTGAAATTTCTTATAGGATTGTCCTGAAACTTCAGGACAGCTTCCTCATCATACAATTAGATTTTGTTCTGTGCAAAACTGATTTGCAAATACCATTTTTTATACCAAAATACATCATGGGTAAAAGTTAGACACCAAAAGGGTTGAAACATCAACCTATGTTCTATAAAACATATATAAGAGAACATAGGGGATGCTACCCCATTTAGTCTTAAAAATAAGGATGTAAATCTAAAATTACAGTCCTTATCAGATCTCTATTCTGCAAACCTTCCTTGCTTTATGCTGATCAAACCATAGCATGAAGCTGATTTGACTGACTATTCCATAACCTCAAATTCATATTTCATGCACTCAATGTTGTTTTTTCCCAGCATTTTTCAATACCAGAACATGATAAGAATACCACAGGTATTCTGCAGAACTTTGCATCTGCCCCTCAGGTGCTTTCTGGATATTATTCCAGTCAGTAACTGGTTTCCATGTAGTAGAAATAGTAGTAGGAGTAGTAGGTTACTCATTGAAACTCCTCTGAACTCAAAGCCTCTTTTTTGCCTTTGAAGAGGGGTATGATAACATGGGATTTAAAGTTTAAAAGTTCCTTGATAAAAATTATTTAATGTAGACTGTAGATTTTTATGATCAAAATTCCATTATATAAATTATTTACTTTCACACCTTCTTTCTGGGTGGGATTTCTGTCAGATGTTCTACCTGAGTGTGTACAGAGGTACAGGTGAGAAAAGAAGAATGAGAAAAAGTGTACTATTTTCTTTGTTCTTTTCATTGAACACCATTACACTGATGCTAGGGGCCAAGAGATGAGGCAACTGGGGAATAAAATTTGTATTTTCAGAAACTTTGCTTTCTCACACACAATAAACTTTATATCAATATTTAAAGCAAAATGGCAAGATTTGTTTCGTGCATTATCTACCTTTTGTGGGAAGCTTAATTTTTTAACAAGGAACAATAGCCATTCTAGGTTACCATTGAAAACACGACATGGTTCTAGTTTTTATATCTGATTTTCTATTTCTTTTAAATATTTTCAAGTGTCTTGTTAAAGGGTTAAACATTGTCTTAAGTAGAAACAGAGAGTCCCCTTTGAATAGTGTTTTTCTAGCTGTATTTCTGAGCCATATTTTCTATCCCCATAACCACACTTGTACAATACCTCAGGTTAAATTAATCTCTCATTACCTTTCCTTTTTAGTGGATACGTGGGCCAATCTGTTTTCCCAGTTGCATTTCTTGCTGTCACATCCACCCAATTCATTTTGGAGGCATTAAATTAGGTAACAAATCTGACTAATCTGTATCCCTTTAAAGGATATCCAGTACAAGTAGTTCATACAGGAGTCTTCATAATTCTCTCTCTAATAAACAGTAATATTAAATTTAAAAAAATATCAGATAAGTAGTATTTTCATGATGAGGGGAACATATTTACTAATCTTAAGCAGGAAAGTGGAAACCAAACAATGAACCAAATAAACACCACTAAAAAACCAAACAAACCACCATTAAACCTTACTTCATTACTCTTACTACTTCTGGTACTCTCTCAGTAATAATATTATTCCTGATGCAAGAAATACAATTCTTGTACTGCTTAGCTGGACAAGTTTACTGGGAGATGAAACTTTAAAGAGAATAAAATATATACCCAACCACTGTGCTTGAATTCTAGTTTTGGCTGTGTGAGCCACCTTCCGAAACCCATCCCAGCTGAGCAGGCCTTTCATGGTGGGCAGATGGTCTGGGCTAAGTCAGGTTTACTCCAACACTGAGCTGAGTGTAGTCATTGATATCAATGAGGGAGTTTGCCCATATCCTTCAGAAGCCAGCAGCTGTTTCACCTTTCGTTCACCATTTACTTTGGGGTGAAAAACACAATTAGTTAGGGGTGTTTGTGTGTTTATAATTACATACAGCAATATTCCTTTGGTTCATGGAGGCACACCTGCAGATGGAGATGCATCAAAGGACACGTATAAACAGTGTATATATATGTACATATATCTATATATATACATATATATATACTGTAAGAGAGAGTTACTTCCCAGGGTGGTACACTGAGCATCGGAAATAAAACTAAAAAGAGTAGGAAGCACAGGACAGCTGCAATGGAAACTAAAGGAGGATTTCCATGCACTTTCCTTACTCGGTGGGTGTTACAAACAGCACCCAAAGAAGGCTCCCGAGAGTGGATCCATTCCAGGATTCCCACCCGTTCATGGGCGGATCTGCCCCAGGATTCCCGCGCAGATCCATTCTGAGATTCCCGCCCGGATCCATCCCGGGATTCTCTCCCAGATCCATTCCGAGATTCCCGCCCAGGTTCATCCCAGGATTCCCGTCCGGGTCCATCCCGGAATTCCCCCCGGGATCCATTCCGCTGTTCCCGCACGGATCCATTCCGCGATTCCCGCCTGGATCCATGCCGGGATTCCCGCCCGGGT
>VZTR01015057.1:20795-33426 GCA_013400775.1 Chaetops frenatus | reverse complement strand
CCCACTCCGCGCTCCCCGCCCGGATCCATCCCGGGATTCCCGCCCGGATCCATTCCGCTGTTCCCGCCCGGATCCATCCCGGGATTCCCGCCCGGGTCCATTCCGCGATTCCCGCCCGGATCCATCCCGGGATTCCCGCCCGTTCCCGCGGCGCCGCCGGCGCGAGCGCACAGCGCCACCTGGCGGAGCCTCTGGGCCCCGGCCCCTCAGCCCCTTCCCGCTGCGAATGCTGCTCGCGATAATTATTTAATTTAAAATACAGAACTTCGGGCTGAGGAATGTTTCTGCTTTTGGAGACGCCGCAGTTTTTCTGCTTTTTATGGGTGATAGGTGTCTGTCCCAGCAAAGCCGACGAATGGAGCGATTTACTTCCTGAAGTTTTGTCCGAATCACACTGAAGGAAGGCTCGTTATTTGCCTTTTCTGTTCTCTTAGAAAAATTTAAAAAGTCAAAAGGGCCTCAAGTTCACAGAAAAGTATTTTGTGCTCCTAAAAGCTCTGGGCAAAGCAGGAGCCAGGAGCAGCTCCATCCCTGGATCATGAGCAGGATTTGCCCCCTCAGCCCTTGAAATATTGGAAAAACCATAATTCCCTTTGCTATACATTACCTTACCTGTATGTTCATACTGCTTAGAGAGATCACAGACAAATATCCGGCATAATTAACACTCATCTGTCAACTTTAAACTCTGCAAATTATGACATTTCATTTCCAGCATAATCAAAGGGATTTTTTTTCTCAGAGTGAGTTGTCTGAGTTTTTGGTACTGCAGAAAACTTCTAACGATGAGGGCAGCACAGGTGTTTGAATTTAAAAAGCAAACACAAGATACAATCTGTGTTAAGCAACATCCTCTAAAGCAAACACAAACCAACCAGAACAAACAGCTTCAGGCAAATTAGCAAAGTAAACAACAGAAAGCAAAGAGAAGGAGAGGAGACCAGAGAGAGGCTGTGTTGCACTTTCTTTGGAGGTCTTAAAGGGTTTCAGCAACTCCCAGCTCCATCTGTCTGCAGGAAATCAGGTTTTTGCCACTGGCACGAGTATTAAAATTCTGCCATGGGACTGGGAGAGATGATGCTCGTGGTGCCTTGTAACTCCCTAATTAGTTTCTCTCCTGCCAAAGAACACAACATCAACATATTTTAGTACAATAACTAGTCTCAGACAATTTCTCAGTCACTGCTCAGGATGTGACTGAAATTTAATCCACTGACACCAGCTCCCGAACTGTTGATTTCAGTAGAGCTCATTGATCAGTCTGCACAGCCAGGATGTTCTTCTGTCTAGACTTTGCTGGTGGAGGCTTAACATTCTGCAAAGTAATTTAACTCCTTCCATAGATGTTAGTCCTGGTCTTCTGTTCTTACATGCTTACCTAGCAGATTATCTAATCTATTAACTTAGATTTTGTCCTTAGACTCTGAGCTATCATTTAGTACTTTATTACTGTCTTTTTTTTTTTTTTTNTTTTTTTTTTTTTTTGTCCAAATAAAAATTTAAGCCAAGACAAAAAGCTTTCTCAAAAGGTGGACTGCCTTGCAAACACGTACTGTTGAAGCACAGTTGTGAGTTAAACTGGATAATTCATGGGGTTTTATTTGTTTCTGAACACACTACTTCAGTTGTGAAGAACTGAGGTAGTAAGATACGCTACCTCAATTCCCAAGAAATTTTGATGTAGAACTGTTAGCTTTAAAAAAAAAAAAAAAAAAAAATCTTTAGCAAGTACTGTAGAAAGTGCTATTGACTGTACACATGATATTTTAACAGGAGACTTGCTACAGTAAGAGGTAAGTTTCTATGTGTGTTATTCTGTGTAATACTACAGCATGTAATGTTCTTTAGTTCCCAGAGACATTCAGCATCCATTAGAAACACAAGCAACCCTGTAACAAAAGAATCCGTTATTTTCTACTTTATGTATTTTCCTCTCAAATCTAATGATTTTCAGAAGTTGTTAGGGTTATGGGGTCAACATACAGTCTAAGAGTCCATTAGGTGTACGAGAAAGCAGAGCTATGAAAAGCAGTCATGAGGAAGAACATAAAAAACAATTGCCCAACAAATGTTGGAAGTATTGTTATGTGTGGTTGTTGTTTCATAAAGCAGGGTACTCAGACAAGGAAATGCATCCTCAGGCTCTGCAATGGCCAGTCAGGACAATGCTTGTCCCTTTTAGGGCTGTGGGAGAAAGCTCAGTGTATGAATACCAGAGACATCTATTTACAATCAAAATTCAGAAGGTTTGTGAGAGGAGAACTAGGCTACACACCCTATTTCATATGGCTATTTTCTCTGGGCTCTGAAACCTGGCTTTAGAGCTTGCTTGTGTGATGGTGGTGCTTGGTGCTCTTCCTCACACACCTGCAAATTGTTCTAGCTCTTTCCTACAGCTAGACACTATCCTTTACAATTACACTTACAAATTATTTCCTCAGTGGTGTGGGTTGACCTTGGGGAGCTGCCAGATACCCACCCAGTCACTTTCTCACCCCTCTCCTCAACAGGATGAGGCAAAGGGGATTAAGACTGGCAAGCTCATGGGTCAAGATGAGGGTGAGGAGATCACTGTCACAGGCAAAGCAGACTTGGCTGAGGAAAAATAATTTACTTTATTGGGGATAGATTTGGATGGCAAGAAACAAAGACAAAATTAAAACTCCTCCACTGCTTTCTCCCAGCCACACCTTCACTCCTTTATTGCTGACTCCTCAGCCTGTCCCACTGTGAGTGGTGTTGGGAGGATGGGGAATGGGGGCTGTGGTCAGTCCATGACAGCTCCTCTCTGCCAGTCCTTCCCCCTCACACTTTTGCCCTGCTCCAGCATGGCTGCAGTGGGGATACCTGCTCAGCCATGGTCTCCCCAGAGGCTGCAGGGTAACCCCTGCTCAGGGACCTGCATCACCTACTCCCTCACTTCTCCCTCCATCCCTTGGGGCCCACAGGGATGTTTCTCACCTTTTCCCCTTGTTGCCACAGAGCATTTTGCCTTTCTGTCCCCACACCTTCCCTGAGGTGTCATCCTCCTGGCTGCGGGGCTCAGTATTTCTCAATAGAAAGTGCTTCGAAATATTTCAGAGATGGTAAATCAAAATCAAAAAAGGCTGCACTTTAATAGTCTTTTCAGCAAGATGAACTGCATCAGTAAGATCAATTATTTATGGGACCAGCTTTACACAGTTCCAAACTCAGACATGAGCAGTTTTCAACACATTGCCACCTCTGGAGACACCTGTGAGCTAAACCAAGGAGCTGGATTACTGGGGAGGAGAATTACTGGGGAAGAGAAATGAGTAGGCTTTTGGAGGTGGCAAGGGTCCCTGAGCTGCTTTTGCCACAAAAGCCACTGATGTCTGAATCTTACAAGTAATTTAAAGAAGAGTTCCCTAAAAATTATTCCTGGAATTATGGGAAAGGACACAAGGCCATGGGGAGCCTTTTGATGCTCACTGCTGCTACTGGCTCCTCCCCCCTTCTTTTGCTCTCCTTCCTGTGGCCACTGCTCATCCACATCCCTTGCCACAGTTTTTCCCAAGCTGACTTGGATCCTTGAAGATTGCAAAAAACTGTTTGAAAATTAGACTGCTTTAATTCACTAATGCAGAGTAAAGAGATCAGTTTATAATGAGTGTGAAGGGAACATCAGATGCAGAGGAAAAAATGGGACAGGACTGCTACCAAAAATTTAGGGAAAGATGTAAAATGGAATTGAGAGAGAGGCTTGAAATGAAGTGAGAGAGCCTCCTGTTCCAGGGAGGAGGAGCCATTAGGCTGCCCATGCTGTCCAGAGACCATGCTCCATCATCATCCTCACTCTTCTACTCTTCCTTGAGTTGGCAGCTGGATTTTAAAAATGCTTACACATTGTCAGCTTTCCAAACATATCACTTAATCCTTTTGTACACTAGACAAAAATTACTTCCCTGTAAATAGACATTAAAATCTGTCTTCACTCACCAAGTCAGGTATCAGTAGCTAAAAGACACAAGTTTTGCTTGGGAACCCTGTTTCTCTTTTTCCTGTTTCAGGGAGTGCTGTTTTGTATGGACTTTGTGAGGCAGTGTTCATTCAAAATGATGACTTGTCAGATAAATATGAAATCACACCAATGCACTTCTCAGATCGACCTCTTCAGATTTCTACTCACACATTTGTGAACTTTGGTCATCCTGAAAATGTTGGAAAGTCAAACCCAAGACACATTGCAGCTCCTGCTGATGGCCCTGCCATCCTTAACACTTCTGCACATATACTACACTTGTCTCTCAAAAGACAAGAGGCTTATAAAGACAGGAGATAAACAAAAAGTTCAGCTTAACAGATGTCCATCCTATGTAAAAAAAAAATAATTAGAAAAATAAAAATAAAAGCCAGATTCCAAATCTTTCTCTTCTTTCTTTGGCCATTTGTTGTAATTTAAGTGAAATCTTTCTTTTTGTGAGCTGACTGCTGCTTTCCAGTACAATCCTCCTATGCCAAAATGACAACCAGGGATGGATGAATCCAGAGCAGTCATATTTTTTACATGCTTTGGCTTCAACAAGGCCAGATTTCTGAACATTAGGAATAAAATTGAGAGGAGAAAAACAGACTTTGTCATTTTTGATAAATTATCAAAATGGACATCTGAGACAATCCATTAATTCTAAAAATCCATTACCAAATACTAGATTAATTCTCACTTAGAACTGAGGAGACCAATGCACACCAAACTCTCATCTAAATTTAAAGCTCTTTTTTTTTTTTTAAAAATGCTCGCCCTTTATTCATTTCACTCATGCTAGTTTTGCAGTGTTCTGTAGCTTAAAGCTACTGATGGCTCTGAAGCCTGAACAGTGAAATACCATTGAGCAAATGGTTTTTTGTCCTTCTGGGCAGCTGAATCAGGTAGGATCCACCTGAACAAATTCCTATAAAATACTTTATGACCCAGGGGATTTACTTAGATTGGATAAGCTTCAGGTAAACTTTTGAACCAAATTTTACATCTTTAGAGGATTACCTGTAAGCTATTATTAATGATTTCAATGACATTACTATTAATGCATTTCATAACATAGTTAAATTCTTTTAGGCTTTTATAATGAAAAATGCCACAAACTACTTCAGTTTTGGTGAACGTTGTGATTAACATGGAAGTATATATAGAAGAAAAAGCAGTAAGCATTGCTATTTAAAACTGACTCAACTATCAAACAGTGGTATTTCATATCACAGAATTAGACTTTTCCCAAGCTTGGAAAATTTGAAATTTCAACTATTGACATTACTCAGATGTTCTCAAAAATTAAATAATAGATTTCTGTTTCATTCCACTTTACTGTATTTCTGCAAGTAATTAATATTCCAGGTAACTTCTCTCTTGTGGAAGGTAATAAGACCTTCTGTTTCACCAGTGTCATGGTGAAATAATTTGAACAAGGGATGTCTTCAATGCTTGTGGTAAGGTTGACCACTGCATTTTAGATGCTTTGTATGAAAACAGAGAGGGTCCCAGCCTGTGGAACGAAGGTCTATGTAAGAAACTGTAGAAATTCCATATTAACTCCAGTGTTATCCTTGAAAATTTGAAAAAGCCCAGATATTTCATCTTACATTGTCATCATTCATTCTGTTTTCTGATGTACAAAGGAGCAAGCACTTGCTGATGAAGGGGGTTATGCACTTAGATGTCACACAGCATCTGCACTGGGTTGTTATGTCAGAGCAGTGAGACAAACAGGTAAAAGAAACTTGGTTTTAAGGAATCTTGGCCAAGGGTATGGGGTGATTTCAATCATAGCTTTCAATATCTGTAGCACAAAAGGAGAAAACATGTAATATGCTAAAATGCCTGGATATTAGTCGTGTCTCACAGTTGAAAATCACCCTCTTAACAACTCACTCCCATATGGTTAGTTAATTAGGTCAACAATGTACTGTATTTTTAAGTTAAACAATTTGTAACTGGATAAAAAGGTGGCTTTGGCTGTGGGTTATCTTTGTTCCTGTTACTATTCCGGATTTAGATCTGAGAGCTGAATGCTTACAGGCAGGAGGCAACATAGCCAGTTCAGCTCAGCACCCAAAATATCTGGGCTGAATTTGAAGAGTGTTCGGTGTTTTACCCCTAAGAGCTTAGAGCAGCACAAGACAAGCAGCAAACCTCATCTTCCCATGGCAGCAAATATTTTCAACAATTTATGTTCTAATTTTGATGACAAACCCTCTTGGAAAGCCCTGTTTCTTTCAAAAGTAGGTACACCAAAGTTAGATGATTTTTTTTTTTTCCTCCTCTGAGCCAACAGTCAGAATATGCACATAAACAAAAAAGGGTGATCCGGATGTATTAGAGGTTTTTGGTCTGTTATACCTACACAAAGATTTAAAAGAAGGTGCTATTGTACTGTAAAAGAACTAGAGGGTAGCATTGTATAGTGTAGTGGAAGCTCTCCTAACTAGAATGCTTCACATCCACTTATAGAGCTGCCGAACTTCAAAGAAATCAATTACAAGTCCAGGATTTCCATGGGAACCTAATGAAAACAAACACAAGATACAAAGGAAGATTAGGTTTGGAAGCATCAAAAGAAGAGCTCTAATTATAGAAGCAACACATCCTTGGAAGGAAATGTTAAACTATAAAAGAGTCAGCATCCACCTAGCATGTCTCATAAAATGCCACATTCTAAGGGGGAAATTCAACATTTAAACCTGAGACGTGTTTCTGACAAGTGATTTAAGTAAAGCTCCTTGTGGTCTCTGAAACATTAAATTCGCTTCAGGAATATTTTAGGCTCCCAAGCGTACTTACCTCCAGACACAATAGTCAGCTGATGTGCCCTGGGGAGAGTGGAATTTGAGTAAAAAGGGTTAATTTTAGTACGATTCTTCTTATTTTCCCCATCTGATCTCTTCCTCCCTTCACCTCTCCTGCTGTTCTTGTAGGAATAAAAGTAAGTGCAATAAACCAGGCTATATTCCAGAGCAGCAATCCTATTGTGCTTTAGTGTTTTAAGCAGTTATATCCTGATATGGTACAAGAAAACAAGAGGGATAGCAGAAGATGGAGATAGATCATTTTAATGCAGAGAGAACCAAGAAATTACATGATTTTACCAGGGAAGTTGGATCTTGAGGACTGCCTCATTATATTGCTGAGAGATATTAGTTGTTTAGAATAAATCAGTTTAAAGTTGAATGAGTTACATAGTTATAACTGTGTGATATAGACTATAGTAGCTATGTGTGCTGAAACTTCAGGCTGCAAGCTGAGAACTTAGACCTAGATATGTTTTTAGATAGAATAGAGTTAATTTTCTCAGTAGTTTTCCTAGTAGCTGTGCTTTGTCTGTAATATGAGAAGAATATTGATAACACCCTGATGTTTTTGGTGTTGCTAGGTAACATTTATCCCACATCTAGGGCTCCTTTAATTTCCCGTGCTCTGCTGGAGTGCAGGTGCACCAGAACCACAAAGCAGAATATAAGGAGGATGCAGTTGCCAGCAGAAACTGCAATTCGACAAGATAATTACAATTTATGTCCAGCCTGCATGGACACAGAGAAAGAGCCCAGTAAGGTGTTAGAAGACCCAAGGCCAAAAATTGCCATTGTACCAAGAGGCACGGGCAAGAAGCGTGAAGAGCGTGTGAGGGACAGGTGCAGAAGTTGTGAGGATATCATTGCCCAGGGATTTCTTTATCCTGGCTCTCCCTCCAGAGGCACCCAGTTCAAGCTGATCTGCTGGCTGGAACCATTTTGAACTAGTTGGAGCCAGCTGGAAGCAGTTTGAACCAGTCAGAACTGGGCTGAACTGGTTTGAGGCTGTTTATTTCTGTGGTGAGCCAAGGACAGGTAGCAGAAGCACAAGCACTCTTGGCAACGGTGACAAGGTACAGGATGAGAATGTGACATGTGCAGCTCCTCTGGGAAGAAGGGAACAAATCAGAGGGATGCTGACAAATTAGAGGGCTGCTGTGGCCCTTGTGGTAAATGTTGATTACTAATTGTTAACCAATGTTACCTAATTGTTGGAATTTGTTACTTGTTCTTACCCCTAGTTGCTCCTTCCCTACCCTGTATTTGTATCCCCTTTCGCATCGGGTCACCTCCACGGCTTCCCAAGCTAGCAAGTGAGATTGTGCACAGGCCCGTATGCAAAGGAGGTATGCAAATGAGGACCGGATAAGGACTATTTGGAAACAAAAACCCCTAAAAACAACGAGCCAACCTACAAATTCAAGAATAAAACAACATATTCCAGTAGGGAAGAAGTTGGACTATCTTCCTGGTCCATTTTCACCGCTTGGACTGCGTCGCCATAACCCAAACAGAACTTGCCTACAATGGAATCCCTAGACATTCGAGCAAACTGGGGTGTTCCTGAGGACTCTGGTGAGAACGGAAGCCCCAGCTCTGCCGCCTGGCAAAGCTGTTATGCTCCTCTTATGCATCGTTCCTGGGAGCAGTGGCGGTGTGCGCGACCACTCGGGCCCCCTCCCCAAGCTGTTCCTCAATAAAGGCATTAAAAAGGAGTCTGTCTCCTTGCCTTATTTATAACAACCCTGAGGGTTGGCCAGAGTGAAAGGCCAACAGTCAGAAAGGCTTGACAGACCCTAAGACTCTGTGTGAGGAAGGCTGCTCAGCAGAGCTAAAGAGACAAGGGGAAAAGTGGGAGGCAGCTCAAAATAGTGATGGAATATGAACAACTGGGGGAAAGCCAATTCTGCCAAGGAATTTTTAACAGTTTAGGCCACCAAAAAGGGAATCATAAAATGTTGCCCAACACGCCAGAAGTTCCCAAAGATCAGACTGAGCTCAGAGTTAGGAGGATGGCCATGGACCTACTTCCCTTTGCAGTGACTTCACACAAGCTCTGCAGACGTGCCACCTATGGCTGGGTACAAACATTTACTGGTGATAGCAGAGCAGCTGTCAGGCTGGCTGAAGCCTTTCTAAGAAACAAGGAGGGCTGACACAGCAGCAGTAGTAAAAGCCTTGCTAAAAGAATTTATACCTAGATATGGGGTTCCAGAGTCAAGTGACTCAAACAGAGGTGCTCATTTTAGAGTGAATAGAATTGATTAGGTGTATAAGTTTATGGGGACAGAGAGGCTCTTTAGGGGGCACCTACCAGGAACTTATATCCCATCTAAGACCTGCTTGTTGAATGGAGTTGAATGCCTGACCCAATATAAGTAATGAATGATCAATCAGTTCATAGTTCTTGAGAATCCTTTGTGATTTTGAACTGATAATAATTTCCACCCCGTGACAATCTTGTTAGTCTTAATTCTGGAATAGTTTGTTACTTGTAATAATGTATGTAAGGGAATAGGCCAAATGCCTTGAAAAGCTACTACAAGTTTTCCCTTTTAGTATGTTAGCAGCAGTAATATAAAAACTAAAATAAAGTAAAATAAAGACAGAACATTCCGTGCAGGCTCTGGGTGGGGGCCTGAGGAAAGAGGCTGTGAATTGCCAAGACTTTGAATAACAAAGGGCCCGGGGACAGAGGGACACTGAGAGGCACGGCAGACGCTGACTACCTCCGAACTTTTGCACGCTCAGACTGTGAGGGTATAAAAGCCCAGAGGTTCCTTTGTTCAGGCTCCCTTTTCAGTGTCACTCGGCTCAGGTGGTGCGGGTGCGACTGCCAGAGTGACTCCTGCTGCATGGTCAGATAGGGAAGTTTCCTTAACATAAAAAAAGGTAACAATTCTTTGAGTATATTATTCCTTACCTGTTATTCACTCAGTTTCACTTAATCATCCAGCCTCTGTAGATGTCCAAGGCAACCCTTCAAAATCTGATTTGTTTTTGGTATCATTTGGAGGTTGTCATACAGTTGCAATGTGTTAGTTCCAAACAGCAAGGGTTCCAGAAGTGCAAAGAACAGAACTTATCGATTCAGTTGCTCTCTAATGGAAGAATAAAATACTCTTAATATGTGTGATATGTTTGAAACATGAAAGACTGAACATGCTGGAAATAAATTAAATTCTTTTAAATAATCCTACTGTTCCAGCTCTCCAGTTCTTTTCTGTTTCCCTGCATTTAGTCTTGTCAGGCACGAATGAGAATTCTTACAATACCATAGAATTTAAATTCACTAAAGAAAGAGGTGTTTTTCCCCTTCATTGCTAAACTCTGCCCAAAATAATACTTTCAAACTTTTCCTCAAATGGAACAGCAACCCCATTTCAATGATACATAGAGGGTTTTTTTTTTCAGTTTCTTCTCCCTTCTATCATTTCCACAACCTTTCATGCTATACTCATTAGCACAAGTAATTTAAGAAATGCATAGGGTCAGGATGTACCTATTGAACTCAGAGAACTCTGTCGGTCTGCTAGGTGCAAAGTTGCTTAACCAACAAGGTCAGCAGATCTGATTTTTTCCCTGGGTTTTGTCTGTGGGGATTTTGGGTTAGGTTTGGGTTTTTTGCTTGGAGATTTATTTTGTTTTTGGAAGTTTTATCTGAGACTTTGTCTTTTCCTCTGGGTTTCTGTACAGATGTGTAAAGAGGATATGGCTGTGCAAGTGCAGATCTGTTCCCTAGGCTTTTGCTCTTGTGCAGTGGCTCTAATCTACCTGGGAATCTATGAACAAATTGCACATGTATCACACAGCTGGCTTGCACATGAGCTACAACCCTGATGTGTTTGGAATGGATCAGATAATGCATTAGCACACTGAAATTCAGTAGAGAAATATGGAAAATATCAATTATATTCCTTCTTTTCCCTCAGTAGATTAAACTCATATATTCAGTTTCCAGGAAAACACCTTTACCCTGCAGTCTTGTATTGGAAAGGATGGCAGAGAGCAACTCTTTCATCTAGTCTGCTATATTTTTAATTGTCCTTTTCTAATGGATTATATGCAGGATGTAGAACTGCAGAGAGATGAAGCTTGCCTAAAATCAGTATTTTTCCCCCAAAGACAGTGGAACGATAGCTTCATTCTAAGGAGCTGAAGTCTATTATACCCAATGAAAGGGCTTTACTTTTCAACAGAAGTGTGAAACCAGCACCTTGCACAGTCCCCAGCTGGAACTTTGGGCTGCATCATTTCCTCCAATATCACTCACTCCAGTGAGCAGGATATGCACTTGAGAAGCAAGTTAAAATTACAAGTTACAGGGGATTTTAGTTTATGTTTCCTGTGAACGCTTGTACTACAGAACAAACCAGTGTCAGCTGGAGAAATTTCTGTTGCCTGGATGAGAATAGCTGGGGTGTCAGTGGCTAAGGGAGCAGCCTCAGGCAGGGGTGGGAGAAGAAACCCACAGGGGTGGGTTTAAAACCCCTCAGGTGCAAGGTGGAAGCTACTTTCACTTCCAGGGCTGGTGTGGAGAGGCCATAGTCCTTTTTGTCTCTCTTGAGCTTTAGATGCCAGAGGGAGGGAAGGAAAAGAAAGATGTTAGGAATTTTCCTCCTCAGAAAAGGTCTAAAATTATCTTTTCTATATAGAAAAAAAAAAAAAGGGGGGGGAGAAAAAAAAACAACAAACAACAACAACAATAAAAAACCCCAAAAAAACCCGCAAAAACACACAAAAAAAACACCCCCACAAAACCAAACCAAACCAAAACAAAACAAAAAACAAAAACAAACAAACAAACAAACAAACAAACAAAAAACACCAAACAAACAAAAAAAAACCAAAAAAACCCAAACCCAAACAAAACCAAAACCAACAACAAAACAAAACAAAAACAACAAACAAACAAACCACTTTGGGTTTTTGTTTAGGGCAAGAAGGAGAAGAGGTAAAATCCATTTATATTAAACCATGTTGGAATGTTATTTCAGTGTCTGAGTTCAGCTGCCACATAATTAGACTTAGGACTAAAGAAACTGTGAAAACAGAACATAAAATCTAGTTCATTCCATTAGCAGCATGGAATATTGCAGCTTTGCCTTCTTTGATGACCAGGCCACAAATGTTTCAAAGCAGCTGCTGGTATTTGATGAGAATAGAACATATACCTGACTAAATAATGAAAAAGGGTGTAAATCTGACAAACTGTAAGCTATAGCTATTAGCATGACAAACAGAACTGTAAAGTAGTGGGAGATCAAATGCAATAAACCAATAAAGCTCTTCTTACTGGTGCTGAATGTGGCATGTATAAGGTCCCTGAGGAAGCTATGCATGGTTGCAAAAATCTTACAGTAGGTGCTTGTAGCGATTTCACATTCACCTGCTTGCCTGCTCACACCAGGAGAGAGTGCAGTGTAGTGGTTGCATGAGAATAAGGATTAAGAGAAATGCAAAACAGGCCTAAACTTCAAAGATAAAAATAGTTTATTAAGAAAAAAACAACAAAATCAAAATCAACCCCCAGGTGGTTTCTTCTTCCTCCCCCAGCCCCCCACCCAAGATTGTTCCTTTCTCCCACCTCATTTATCTTCCTTTACCACTATCTTTCTCATCAACAACACAGAGAAACAAACTTAGAAAATCCCTGGTCAATTTACCACTCTTGAAATAAGCTTTCATCAGTCCAATTGGAAGAAGAGTCTCTCTTGTCTCACTATGGAGATTTTCCCACAAGAAGCATAAGTCTCTCGTGGAGTTCATGTCACCATGAACTCCCGCCCAGAAAGGATATTAGTTCACATGTGACACAAGTCTTCCC
>VZTR01015055.1:258204-269261 GCA_013400775.1 Chaetops frenatus | reverse complement strand
ATACTTTTTCTTCCTGCAACCTATTTAAGACTTCTCCTGGAGAAGCTGGCAACCCAACGCTTGGACAGGTGTACTCTTTGCTGGATTAAAAACTGGATGGCTATGCCCAGAGCATGGTGGTGAATGGAGTTACCTCTAGCTGTTGGATGGTCACTACTGGGACTCCCCAAGGCTCAATACGGGGGCCAGTCCTGTTCAGTATCTTTACAAATTATCTGGACAAGGGGATCGAGTGTACTCCAAATAGGTTTCTAGATGACACTAAGTTGGGTAGGAGTATTGATCTGCTGGAGGGTAGGGAGGCTCTGCAGAGGGATCTGGACAGGCACGACTGATGGTTTGGAATCCTGTTTGTGTCACAACAACCCCAGGGAGCACTACAGTCTGGGGCAGAGTGGCTCTAAAGCTGCCTGGCAGAAAAACACGGGGGAGCTGGCTGACAGGGGCTGAACGTGAGCCAGCATATGCCCACATGGGCAAGAAGGCCAAGGGCATCCTGGCCTGTATCAGCAATGGTGTGACCAGCAGGACCAGGGCAGTGATTGTCCCCCTGTACTCAGTACCTCGAGTGCTGTGTCCAGTTCCAGGCCCCTCAACTCAGGAAGAAAATTGAGGTGGTGGAGCACGTCCAAAGAAGGCCAATGGAGCCGGTGAAGGGTCTAGAGAGCAAGTTTTGTGAGGAGCAGCTGAGGGAGCTGGGGGTGTTTAGCCTGGAGAAAAGGAGGCTCAGGGGTGACCTTATCACTCTCCAGCTGTCTGGAAGGAGGTTGTAGCCAGGTGGGGGATGGCCTCTTCTCCCAAGCAACCAGCAATGGGACAAGAGGACACAGCCTCAAGCTGTGCCAGGTGAGGTTCAGGTTGGACATCAGGAAAAATTTCTTCACTGAAAGGGTCATCAAGCATTGGAATGGGCTGCCCAGAGAGGTGGTGAAGTCACTGTCCCTGGAGGTGTTCAAGAAATGGTTGAAGGTGGCACCTGGGGATATGGTTCAGTTGACAAGGTGGGGATTGGTCAAAGATTGGACTTGATGACTTTGAAACTCTTCAACTGTAACAATTCTGCGATTCTATGATTCAATGTTTCTGTAATGGTTCCTGGCTACAGCTACTTAGTACCAGAGCCAGGAATACTCCCTGGGGAGGAAGGTGGCACAGACCTGCTTTGCACTGAAAGTCAGCATAAAGACAGTGATAGGACAATAAACCTTTGTATCAGTCTTTACCGCATACTAAAAATTAAAAACTAGAACGCAAAGGTTAAGTATTTTAAATACCTATTTTCTGGTGGGAATAGAATAACTCACGGCATACGCACAATAGGCACTAAGTTATAGCAATGCCAAAAAACGCTTACCAGCTCTGTGTTTTAGAAGATTAATGAACGACTTTAAGGAAGGTAGGAGAATAAATGTGTGCAAACACTCTTCTACAAATACGTCTGTGACTTCAAGGGTCTCAACCGCCAAAACACAAGAACCACCACCAAGTTGAAGTTTCATTACAATATAAGTGATTTTTTTATTAGCAAGTAAGATTCTTAGTTATATGACTCAAGAACTGCAATTAATCTTTGGAAAATATGAAGAACTTATCAGCCAGCAGTTATGTATACTTACTACTTGCTAAACTTGCAGGCTGAGAGATGATGGCCTAAACATTATGTCTACATGTAACATTTGAAATATTTTGACTATACATGCAACATATAAAATATCTTGATTATGTACAAGAACAGCCAGGAGGATGACTGTATATACATAGTTGCTTTTTTGCATCCTTGCAACATTTGAATATGAAAAGCATATTTTGAGTATATATAGGTTACTCCTACAATATATCTATAGGCAGTACTCTAATTATTAATAAAACATCAGACCCACTATTACATATTTCCCTTAATTCACAATTCAAACAATTTTTTCACTTAAATCTCAGTCACTTCCAATTAAACTCCAATCTTCCATCTACTGAATCTGAATAACTTTTCTTTGTCCCTTTTTATGCCTAATAATTTAGCAAACTACTGTACTAAAGCTCTTCTTTTCATTACTTACAAGGTCTTTTTTCTATTATTTCAAAGTCTCATTTACAGTACCTTGAAAGCATCCACCTGAATGGTTCAAAAGCTACAATTAATTTTAAACACATTTTAATTGGACAAAATACCATAAAAAACTGTTTAAAAAAGCCACAACAGGAACTTTTAAAACGAAGCATAACCTATATTAAAAAAAATTAAAACCAACAAAACCTCTCCATAAAACAACTTAAGTCGTTCCCATGCTGCAGCTTGTCACTTCTGTATCATTTGCTAATGCCCGATATCACTTTCTACAGGGAGGGCTTCTTTGTCTTTCAGTCTGTAGTCTAACCACCTTCCTCTGCCTTCTCTTCAGTGTGTTCCTATATAGTTTATTCCTATTCCATTTTATCACATCTACTTTTCACTGCTTTTCTCCCTGAGCTTCTCAATGAATGTTTTTTTTTGTTTACCACTATTCGCATAACCAATACATAACCAATGCATAACCAAGGCACTCCTTTCCCTTCCTTGCCAGCCATCAGGCTGCAAGAGTTGTAAATCCCAACAAGTCAAACCAATTCCAAATGCTTCAGCTTCAAAATTAAAATACATCCCAATTTGCACACGTTTAAAGAAAGAATTTAAAGAAGTCAAAGGTAGGAACAGAAGAGAGATTTATAATGCTGCAGAGTCCTATCTGCATATACAACAGTATTATCAGGATCATATTAGGATGTCTATTTTAAAGCATCCTAACAATTTTTATCACTTGTAGTGACAAATATTCCCATATCTAGTAACGGTTATTGCTAATTTCTTGCTTATTCACTCTCTTCGTTAGTTTACAATTGCTTTTTTTTCCACTACCTTTCAATACTTACCCATCCCACGTGTAAACTATTTGCAAACATGTTAGTTTAGCTAAACTACATCGCATTACAGATTATTTTATAGAAGTAAATATCACATTGCACCAATTTATGAGGAAAATTATGAAAGATTTTCCTTTGAGAAGGTACTCTTTAATTAAGCCCAGAATGTTCATCTATAGTCACAATTATTAACACTGCTGTCAACCATAGCATGAGGCCAGACCGGGCTTTTCCTCTCTTTCTCCTTTGCACAATTTAACCCCTTAATTCCTCCACACAAATACTTGTTTTGCTGATCAGTGTTACATCTCTCAAACTGGTGCTTGCCATAATCTTCGTGCTTCTCCTGCAATGAACCGAGAGATCAAGAAAAATGAACTAGGCTTGATATGCTTGCCCTAATTCCCTCCCTTTCCAAAAGGCTATTTCCTAGCTGTATTTACATGTTTCTGATTTATTTCTTTTCACACAAAACCTGTGGTTTCAGTAACATATTTTCTAATGCTTTCAGAAGAAACATTTAAAATATAACATGGTTGGTTTTCTACCTAACAAATAGCCAAATAGATAACTCTAAATTAAGCAAATCCTAAACTAATGTAGCTTAAGTTTCTACATGATAATTCTTAATCTATCATATTGACAATGTCTTAACTATAAGTAGTGACTCAAGAGTCAGCTAACAAAGCACTCACTGCTAGTTGCTGTGCAGCACAGTGGTGAAAAGGATTTTTATGGGGTTTTTAATTTAAAAAAAGAGGAGGGAGAATGGAAGAGTGACAGAAGTCTTCTAGTAATGCACTGGAATCCTGTCCATAGTACGAAGGTCCACGTTTTGTCAGGGATTGGAAAAGTGAGGAACATGAAAGAAGTACCTGTCAGAAGTTACACCAAAGGCCAAAGAAAAATACTTAAAGAGATAACAATAACCTCCAGCTTATTACAAAAAATTGGGTTAGAACTTTGAAAAGACAGAAAAATATATATTCAAGCTAGGAAAGAAATGCACAGCCAGAGGCTGGAAGGTGACTTTGATCCACTAAAAATCCCTTAAGGATTTTGAGAAAGTGCAGCTTTCTCATCAGAACAATGTAACAATGGGTGATGTGGATCCACTAGAAATCCCATACGTTTTTTGGGAAAGTGCACCTTTTTCATCAGAACAAGGCAGCAATGGACACTGCAGATTCTTTCCAATGCACTCCCCCTCACACACAAGAGCATTCAGCATATGAGACTTTAGTAATGGTTTAATTTTAAACAGCCTTCTGTTTGGTAGAGCTGGCATCTTGATTCAGAGAAGTATTCCCGATGCTATTTCCAAGAGCTGGGCAGGTTTAAAGAGTGTCCCATTTAAAGACGCCTAATTCCATTTATCATTCACTATAAAGTTTCTATTTCAGACAAAAAAAGAAGTCATAAATTCCACCATATTTAAGAACTAAAGTAAAGAAGACTGTGGGCTGGAAAACAGTATTAGTATTTCAATAAAACAAACTAGCTGATGTAGCATAATAAATCACATTTTACAGTGCAATTTTAGCAACAGATAGCAATCTAATATCCTTAAAAGCCCCGTGAAACTCAAATGCAACAGTAGGTATTCCGTAACTACAATGTATAAATCTGAAGCCTTAGGTTATTTACCAATCCTCAAAATCTAAACATCACTGCGGTTCAATATATCAGGCTTTTAGATTATCTACAGTTCTAATTGATGATCCAAAATAGAGGATTATGAAGCAGGATACAATGTGCACTGACAACTCTGACTACCACATAGAAATGGAATACTAGCAGCTAATGTGTTTTTAAATCTTTCCCTGCCCTGCAAACCATTAAACTTTCTCGGAATTCATGAAGAAACATATAGAGAAAACCACTAAAAAAGTGGATTAAAGGCATTTGATACTCACTTGTCTATCTCAATACCAAGCGGATTAGCTGGACGTAGGGACAAGGGGGGAATCCCTTTGTTCCTGTCAGTGCGCATGTCATAATAGTTCATTTCATCCACCCAGACAGCAGACTGATCCAAGATACCTAGAGAAAACAAAGCACAGATCCTTAAAACAACAAGGGCAGTCCAGCACCATCAACTTCTAACATACTGAATTAATTTGAAAAATCCTGATAAATATAAAATGCATGCCTTGGTAATATATTGAAAGATACATGGCAAAACAGCCTGGATGCAATTATGCTAAATTATTTTATTATAGCTGCTGTAAAGGTATTCATGGCTGGGCATCAAACGTTACCCTCTTGCAGAGTGCAGAGCTTCATGTATATTAGGAGAATTTTCCTGACCACATAGTATTAGTATTTTCACTCCTGCAAGTATTCTGGTATCTGTCCAAACCTTGTTATCTGCTACTTTCATAAAGAGGAATTAATTGAACATCTTATTTGCATACTTTAGGGAAGATTCATTTTCTGTCCCATTTGCTATCCAAAAGGTAACTGAACATTGGCCACATGCCAAAATAAATGACTTCAAGGACACAGAACTGACTTTGCTTCCATTGCCTTAGCACAGACAATGCATAAAGGTGAGGCACAATACATTCTGGAATCTCAGCTGAAAATGGACCCAATCATACCCTTGGCCTTGCCCTCCTTTAACATACACCAGAAATTAGTCCATCCCCAAACTTCCCCAGATTTTCAAATATGAATTCTCCTCTCTCATCACCAAAAGCTTCACTGTGTAACATTTGCACTTACACATCTCACCTTTCTATTATTAAGATATTAATGCAGCTTGGGAGCTGTTATTTACATGTTATTTAAGCGTCACTGAAGGGCTGAGAATAAAAGCCTAAAACAGTTTCTGTGGGAACTCCTGTGTTAGGAAAAATAACTATCCAACTTCATCAATGAGGGGTTGTGAGAGAAACATTTTCAATCCACAGGGTATTTAGACTGGATTCTAGGTTAAGCAAAGGTCCAAGACTCCTTGACAAAATAATTTCAATGGTTAAGCATCTCATGAGAAATACTTAAGACTTCTTGTCTTGCAGGATGGTTTGAATTACAAATAAGAAATGGCACTGAGGACTCAACTTTCTTTAAAGGATTAACTGCCAGCTCAGGATTTAGGTGTAAAGCTCATGAGCTGGTCCAGATTTTGTATTTATCTAGTACATTGAAGAGTAATTACTGGATCTGTTAATAAGTTTTTTAAAATTTTAGAAGTTTAGAGCTATTCTTTAAAGAAAAATCATCATTGAAGGTTTGATCAAGATACTGAGAAAGGAATAATTTTACATACACCCTGAGTTTCTCTCTCTTTATATATATACATTTTATTGATATACTTTGCATTTTCTAAACAACCAAAAATTGTCCTGGGGTGGATCCATTTCAAACATACATTTTATATAAAGAGGCATTCAGTCATATATTTGCTTAGCAAAGAAAACAGATGTGCATTCGAACAAGAAACATACCTATTTTTTCAGGTTTAAGCAGTTTGAAGGAAACAGTTGAAGTTCCTTTGCCACCAGACTTTGTAGTAACAATAATGTCTCCCTTGTCATTTTTAGCCTGTCCAACTCGACACACAATTTTACTGGCAGACATCCATTCTGCAGTGAGGAGACAGTTGTGCCCACAGATTGTTAAACCTGGGAAAAAGAAAAAAAGAGAAACAGTGAAAGGAAGTTCACTATTCACTACTGTGAATAGAAGTATCTTTTGAAATTCTGCAATGCAAATTCATTTATGATGCTATATGTGTTTTACATAAATATATAACCCTTTACCAGTCTCCTACAGTCCATTACAGTAAAGGAATCACAAGCATATTTTTCAGATGTTTCCTAAGTGACTTCAGGTCTTTTGTCCCAGCAACTGTTCATGAGACACAAGCAGTGTTTTTTGAAACTTATTTTAATCTCTTTCACCACTTTTGGGCTACTGTGACTTTTACTTCATGTAGTACAGTAGATTTTCTGTCTGCAAGACACTAGAGAACTGCTGCTCAGTACTGTATTTCTGTGAAACTTCCTTTGAAAGCTGCGCACGGCAAATCTTTCACAAGTCCAGTCTATATGACTTTGCACAGAAAAAAAAGAAAAAAGAAGACACTGTAAAATATTCACAATGAACACTGTTTCTTCAACCTTATTTGTTTAGCAGTATTTTCGTGGGCACAGAAGGCTGTTTTGGTTGAAGTAGTATTGACAAATATTCCATCCCAATCTCTTCTGTACAAAATCCATGATGTAAGACTGATTCTGATGAATAAACTGCCCTTGTTTTATCAAAGAATAATCATGTAATGGTCATCTATTCCCTCTTCTACACCTTCTCACAAGAAGCATGACAAACTATGAAATACAGGAAGTCTTTTATCATAGGAAAAGACTGACAAGCTTTAGTGTTCAAGAACACCTCTTATGAGTCAAGGTGCACCTTAATGTAAGGTCCAAGGCTTCCTGAGATTTCACATCAAATTGGTCTCATCAACCCAACCAATCACCAGCCAATCACTAACCAACCGATTGGTCCTGGTCAGATCAGGACTCTGGATGCAGGAATAGATGCGTTGTTTTCTCAGATCTAGAACAACCATTTCCATATTCCTAGCTGGAGTTTTGCTGTCCTGGAAAAACTGGCAAGATCCTAACTGCTCTAGTATCAATTTGGAGAATAACTTCATTAGGTTCTTGTTAAATAACATCCTTAGCTAGAAACATTTTCCCTTTCCAAAAGGACAGGGCTGTACTAGTGTGTTGGCTATGCTGGAGTACAAATTAGTCAGACAGAGCAGTTCCTCTCCTGTTGGCTTGACTTTTGTTTTTAATTTCTAGAAAGCTCGGACCAATTTAGAAAATACTTAGAGACAGAAAAGGGTCAGCACATGTGGCTAAGTACCAAAGCTTCACACTTATTTTTTCTCACAATTTAAATCTCTGACATGACACAGCAGACAAATTTGGCAGTTTTCATGGCTGTCAGACATAAAAATGTGTTACTCCCTGCCAAAAACTATCTTGAAAATGAAAAAAAAAAAAAAAACCAACCAAAAAAAACCACGGAAAGGCACTGAATCTTGTTCCAACTGAAATTAATTTTACTTGAGAAAGGACAGTAGATTTGTTTCTTAAATATTCTTTCTGAATAAAAGCGGGGAGTGTGATGAAATAGGATATGCACACAGAAAGACCTTAAAAAAATAGTTTGGTTATTTATTAATAAAATTTTAACCATGTCAGGTTTTAGTTTCAAGAGAGAAAGGAAAAGCCCATACACTGTGATGCATATTACATATATGCAATAATATAACCTTATATTATATTGATACAATATTACATCTCTTACAGTTTTATGCTAGCATCTCCTTTAAAGGAAAAAAACATTGTGATAAGAATTAACTAAAATACTTTGCCCAAATGATTCATAAAGATGTTTTTGCCCCAGATTTTCTGAATTCATGGTTAAATTCAGTAATACTTTAAAATCCAGAACTAAGCTATAGCAATTTACTAGAGTAAAAAATTTTCAGCAACTGTTTGAAGATCCTTGTATCAGTTATTGTCTGCTCATCAGAGGTTCCAAAAGCTCTCAAGAGAACAAGATCATAAGGTCCGATATTTCTGAATGGGCAGGAAACGGCCTTTGCCTGTATCTTAAAAATGGAAAAGAAAGTTAAGTCTCTATCAACACTTTATATATAAACACACGAAATATAGTAATGGCACAACACAATTTCTAAAAGAAATAAAGACATGTTGGGGGAGAAGTTTTGATAGCAGAGTGACCACATTTATTTTTTCAGAAATAGGAAACTTCCCTTTAAATAAAAGCTAATTTGAATTGGTTGCATGGTACAATGATCTCTGAGAACATCATTCTCAGCTTCTAGTTTTTATGTGCCGTTCTAGAAATAGGCATAGGTAATACTCTTATGTAGACTTTCCAATTTTGGTTAAGCTTATATATGTACAATTTTACAATGTCTAAAGAATACGGCTGCAAATGTCTTAAAAGACGAACTAAACCTTGAAAATGCAAATGTTATAGGCATCACCTGGATTTGACATTTTGTACCATGAGCTATAGAGTTACAAATAAAAAGTTTATTTGGTTTCAAAGATACAAAGAGATTACTAGAAGGCTCTCTTATATGAAAGCAAACGAATGTTCTTCTATTATGTGATACTCTGTTTATATATAGAAAAAAAGTTTCTTGCTTTTCATTTTACACTAATGCATCTCCAGCTTTATAAACTTTATAAAGACCTCACTCAAACTTGCTTACCTCTCATGCCTACAAAGCATCACTTTCGAAAGTATTTCCATTCAGGTCATAGAGAATATTTACATGCCTAATTTAACCATTAAAAGAAATCTTAAAATATCTGGGGCCTTAGTCACTTACTGGAGAAAGCTGACAACTGAGCTAAGGAAAAAATAATGCAATGAATTATTTATTTTTACCTCAAAGCATAAAATTATTAGCAGCTGTGTGCTACAAATGTTACTCTCAAAGAAATGTAAGAAGAGATATTAGCAGTTGGTCAGCTGTAACACTGTGGTACAGTTCAGGACATGTCTTCCTTCCAAGAACATAGCACTGATCATTTCTAAGAGGATCACACCAATGAACTAATGAGCCTACTGAAGCACATCAGTCACACAAATACACAGAAATATACTCACCCCTAACATCACCAGTTACTTGAGGATTTCTCAACATGAATTCTATAGTGTACTGCAACCTCATCTAGCAGCTCAGGAAAATACTACTTCCTCTTTTGAGAGACAGCAAACTGAAGTGGAGCAGAAAACTGTAGTAGCTTATGCCTGGCCATAAAGTTCATTGTGGTGGCCATGAATGGAATTTGAGAATCTTGGTTTACAGCCATGAAGCGAAATATTTCTTCTAGCAAAGCCAAACAAAATTCCAATGGCCTTCAGAGGAGTCGTGATTCCACAACAAATTAGACAAATGGTCTCTAACATGACTACTGAAGTATACATATGCATAACTTACAAAAGAAATAAGGGAAATTCCAGTAGTTACAGTTAACTTGGATTTTCAGAAGATTTTACCAAGTCCTTCTCGAAAGGCATAAGAAAATGAAGCAGCTATAGGATACAAACCTCTGATGGATAAATACCTCAGCAAGATAGAAACAGGGTTACAGCAAATGATGTGTTTTGACTGAGGAAAGTTTCCAAAGGCTATATGCCGGGATCACTCATGTCCAGTACATTTATAAATGACAAGATAAAGAGGTTATCAAGTTTGCTGATGATGTTCATTTTTTCAGAGTGCGAAGACCATAAACCCCAGAAAAATGCAAGCCAGAACTTACTTGACTTAGTGGATGCCCTATAATGTAGATATTATAATGTAACAGCTGTAATTCAATGAACAAAGACAAGATGCATGCAGGCAAAACCTTAAATTCACAAATGACAGGCTCAAACTGACTACTAATCCCCATGCATTTAATCACAGAACTATAGCAGGCAGAACAACAAAAACATTCGTTTGATTCTCAGTAGGAGATCTACAGAAAACAGAACTCTATGGACAAAATACAAAACAAAAGTGAAAGTACAGTGTTATGCCCACAGGGCATTCACATCCTGAACGCTGCATGCGACCAAGATGTGTCACCCACAACTGGCAGTGAAACTAAAAGAGATTCACTGAAGAGCAAGAACAAAGGCCAAGGATACGTGCAGAAAAATTAAATAAGCTAAGACGTTTCATCTTGAAAAGGAAGAAACAGAGAGTAATGAACAAGGTCTGTGACCAGAAGAATCAGTGAAAAGCTCTTGTCCTCTACTTCAGTGCAAGAGCTGTGATGATTCTAATGAAATTACCATGTCAAAAATCAAAACAGCAATGAAAAGGGTTCTTCACATATTGTGTAGCTAAATCACTGAACCTGATTTTTCCTAACTGCTACAGATACACAAAGTGACTCTATACTAACTCAAGGAATAGCAACCCCCAGTGACTTTCTGAATACACTGAAAACACCTCTGACATGAAAATTTCAGTGCAGAAATTCTCAGTTCCTGAGAAAGTAACAAAGGAGCATCTCATTATGTCTGCCCTGTTCTGGTACACTGCAAAAAGCAGTGTTCGTGTTCAGCACAGGATGCTGAGTCAGATTACGAGTTCATCTAAAAAGGTA
>VZTR01015055.1:204800-255943 GCA_013400775.1 Chaetops frenatus | reverse complement strand
GGCAGGGGAATATTGGGGAAATATAAATCTAAATATGGAACATCACTCAAAGTCTTTTTTGACGCATAGTCCTAAGACAATAAAGAAAAATTATACCTTCTTTGCATTTTAAAAATATTAAATATAGTTTTCTTAAAGAAAGAAAATGTATATTCAGAAAAAATATTAGACCTTCAGAATGCTTAATGAAGCTATATAAACAGACTTCAAATTACTAGTGCCAAAATTCAAATGAGTCTATCCCAACCCGTATTTGAAAGTTATTTTTGTATTCCTTAGAGAGTTCAGAACTGTTAATCTAAGATAAGTAATAGGCTATGATTACATATTTGGATAATTTCTCCATCAAAATAAGATTTGCTGCCATAGACAGTCCCATGTGAAGAAGCCCTCAGCACTTATTTCTATAAAGCGCCAATGTTAACATATACTGAGAAAATTAGAACATGACTTGCAAACGCTACGGTAGCAGAGATCATCAACAAAATAAACCATACCCCAAAATATCAACAAAACTGTACATAAAACTACTGAAGAAGCCTTTCCAAAAGAATATTCCTTTGCACCTGAAATTGAGTCCATGTGGACCAGTTTAGTTAGCTCTCTCATTAATAAGCTCTGTAGCTCAAACAGAAATATGGTAACGATGTTATGTGGTCTACATTTAGTTTACTATGCAACTGACCACAAATTCCTATTTTTTATTAGCAGTTTTCTTTGAGTAGCTCTGCAGCCATAAACAGCTACAAGAAGCTGAGTATATATATATATATATATATATGATGATATATATATGATGAGTATAACCTGAATTACAACACTTACTAAATACCATCATCATTCCAAAACCTCAGTTACACGTACACAACACGTTAGTGTAAAGAATTTTGGAAGTTCAGGTTGGTAAAACCTTAGCTATTGTTTTCTTAGTTCAAATGTATTTTCTACTTTTATTTGCAAATGGTCAGGTCCATGAAACACAGAATCTCTCTAAACTATCTCTAACAATAAATTGCAGCAAAATTGCAGTTTACAAGTATCTGCAGTTAAGAAATATTAGAATTAAAACATACTTGTTTCAGCTGCTTCTGCATGTACAAAATACTTTCATTGTTCCAACATACCCCATGCTTCTACACATTTTTGTGCAGAAGTTTTTCAGTGGTAGTAGCTAGATCTGACATGAGAATCAAAGCAGCTCCCACCGACTGGTTTCTTTCTTCACATTCTAAAGTGGGAATACACACACTGAAAATGAAGATGAAAACAGACAAGGCAGGAATTGGAAGGAAGATCTCATGCTAGAAGTAATCAAATACTGCCCTCATTACAGCATCTCCTGTCTCTGTCTGTCCATACTATAGGTGCATAGGTCACCTATAACAAAACTTGGCATTCTGATGCAACTTTGGAGCCCACAGCCACACCTGAAGTCTGTGTGAAATGCTTCCTGAATAGAGGGAATACTGCACAATGCTCTGAAATACTGAGGTCCTAAACAACCACCTCAATTCTATAAATATGTCTGATTTTAGATGTCTGTTTCTTGGTTTCACATATTTAAAACAGGAATGCTATCACTCATCTCAAAAGCTATTTTTGAAAACAAATTCATTAACACAGAAATGGCATTTAGATACTCTGAACACAACAGAAGCATTAATACCTTCAGAGAACTTTTCAGACTGTGCAGTGTGCAATTAGTAAGAGATGGAAATTCATGTTAAACAAACAAGAACATAGTAAGTTGCAGTATGTGAGCCATGCCCAGTGTGTGAAGGAAGGCTGCTAAGGGCCCATGGTAACACACACAATGTATATATAGTTTGGCTTTGTATCTCTACCTGGCAACCCTCATAAACTTCTTGACATTAAAAACTATATAATATGTTTAATAAAACACTGGTTTCTCTGGTTTTTTGCAAACAAAAAACTGATGAAAAAGGAATTAAGTTATACAGTATTATATGGGTGCTCTTAATAGTCTCTTATACGTAAAATACTGGAACCTTTTACATGAACCCATCGTGAGGCTGAAGAAGCAAGTAGTCAACAGATGCAGGCTATAGGGTACAACAGCACTGAAGGAAAAAACTGTATCAGCAGATTACAAAGAAATCGGCTGACAGTCATCTCCAGCTATAGAAGAGAAGGCTGTGCTCTGTGCTTGTGCCCTACTCCTATTTCTTTCACTGAACTGGCTTCTCCTCCTCGCACAGAGACAGTCCCTGCCTCACTTCAAAACTGAGGCCAGGTCCTCATCTTGCAGACAAACTGTTTCTGCCCCTATCCTGTTGACTGTCCTCCCTCTGACTTATCACCCTAGAGTTCAAGCAGGGAGGGAGGGGAATGTTACTATTCTATCCTCCTTTCAAATCCAGACACCTTGGTAATTCCTCTTGCATTCCCTACTCCAATGCTTCTTGTCCAGACACACCATCTGCACTACTATTGAGTCACTTCCTCACCACAGGTGAAAATTATAGACCTGGTCAACATCCCTAATTCTGGAGTTGTAAGTCTTGCCCAGCTTTCCTCTCATCTGTGCTGCATTCAAAACTACATCACCACACCACTGCCTGACAAAACAACAGGCAGCACGATCGAAATAAGCTTCTCAGCTCCCATTGCCAAATCTAACAGTGCCTGGAGGAATCAGAACACAAAATCTGAAGGGAAGTCTTGTTTATTCCTATACAAGATGCATACACACAGAAGGTCAGATCTTTCAGAATTTGAAGTTTCCTCTGGAGTCCTGTGCAAAAATGATGCTAGACAAGAATCAGATCCCTAATTTTACCAAGAGGGAGGCGATCAACCTGCATCTATTCCTCATAATCTTATCTATGTAGTCTTTATAGCTTTTCTCGCAGATCCTCAGCAGAGCTCAAAGATACACAACAGCTGTAAAGAAACAGTGGTGTTATGTCCTCCCATGCACACAACCACCTTCTGCAGGAAGCAGCATGTGTCTAGGTACCAGTTAATCAACATAAAACACCCTTTTACTTTGGAGCAATTTTTTGTAAATATTTATGTGGAATATCAGTAACACTGATGTAAAAAAGACCATCTTCAGGCACATCAGGTAATATGGAGAAGAAAAAACCTTGAGAAACACAAGTAAAATAGAAACTACTGTGGTATTATTTGTGTGGTATTATATGGTTGACACCCCCCCACCCCCAAATGTTATAGGTCCCTTGCATCGCATCTACTGTTGTTGTCAAAAGACCCAGGCACACAGGTAATTGGCTTGTTTCAATACCAAAACTCAAAAGTAATATTACAACATCTTTTTCTGGATTTCAGAAATCGGCACTAGATCCCCCTTCATGATGAGCTAAATAAATGTAATAAAAAAGCTGAGCCTCCTGAGATCTAGTATTTCTTCTAAAGTATTTCCATACTTACTGCAGAATTGCTTTAAAATACCTCACTGGAATGAGAATACCACAGTAAATCTCAACACATTACAAAGCACTACAGCACTAAGACTCTCCATTATTATTATTTTTAAACAGCAATTGCTTTCATTTATTTCAAAGAGTGGAACTATTTGTAATACGTCATTTCTATAAATGTCAAGCAAATGCTTAGGAGCCTTCAAGTCATTTATAATATTTCCTCTCCTTCTTAGGACAGATGTCTATAGCTAACCTGACTGAGGTGCTTACTGGGAAGCCTAGCCACCACACTGCTGGGGCAAGTTCCTATATTTCTTTAAAAAATATTTAAGGCAAATCTGACAAAAAACTGGTTTTTCACTTCACAAAACATGACAACCACCTAATTCTGAGCTTTAACTGCAATTCTGTACATTTCCTAAAGATAAAAATCTATGCTTTATAAAATACGTATTACACATAAAATAGTATTTATTTTAAAACAGTCCTCTTCCTGAAAGACTGATTCTCATGCAGACAAGGAGAGATTGCAGAACTATTCAAGAACTTTATCCCAAGGAGCTAGGCTAACTGAAAAGCTTTCAACAAGACTTTTTTACAATGGACGATCTTCTACATTAGCAGAGCTCTCTCCACCCTTTTTTTTAAACTTAATTTCCTCACAGTACCTCCGCAAGAATTTAACGTGGATATCTGATTGTCTGGTCCCACGATCTTGCCCATACTATTCTATTATTAAATCATAATTCTTGTCATAAAAGCACAAGGAGTGAGAAAACCTCTGCAAAGACCACCTATTACAAAGTCCCCTTGAAAAATGCCTTTCATAAACAACATCTTTGTCTTTACACCAGGTTCTCAAATAAACTGTCCTCTAACAAAAGTTTGGTTAAAAATAAAAAAATCCAGACAATTCTGAGCATTAAAAGCTTGCTAAAGAGAGGACATCTTCTGTCTTTATCCCAAGAAAAGCCATTTTAAAATAAATAATGAAGCAACAAAATACAGCCCAGCATAAGGGAAAGCAAAAGACTATTTGGTTTGGGGTTTTTTTTTAGTTTTGTAAGCCTTCAGTTTAAAGTTGGTTTAAAATGAGAGTTCTTTCATAGGTATCTTCATTCAACTTTCAATGGCAAACAGAGGAGAAACCCAAAGTAAAATGCCAATAGCTCCCACACCTGTTCTGTAAAGCAACGTACTACTTTGTATATTTTACTATGCTCTGGAAAGACCACCAAAATATGAAACACATGAACAACCAAAGTTCAGGATTGAAGGATATGAAATTGGCTGGTAATTTCAAATTCCAAAGGGAAACTACAAACATCTTAAAAGGCAAGGAACTTTGGAAGATGATTAACAATATGCTGCCACCTTACAAATTTCACCAGTGGCAAAAATTAGCAGTAGAAGTGTTTTAAAACAGGCTTTCTGACTTCTAAAACATAACAACAAGATAGTTCCAATGACTGAAAACTCAGTTTAATTAAAGTTTTCAGTGATACTTCGTCACAGACACTGAACTGAATATTCTCTTGGAGGAAGGCAGATTCTAGGTCAATGCAAGTGCCATGATCATCTAGCAAAGGGAATCAAAGCTGTCAAGAAGGGAGGAAGAAAAACCAAATTTGTCATAATTGAGAAAGTCTAAGTTACAAGCAAGCATTTAAGCCTTCAGGTATCAAATATTTTTTTGTTCTCACTCATATATATGTGACAAAATACAATTTAAAAAATGTTGAGGCAGAAACAGCAAAGCGGCATCCATGTACAAATCACAGTATGCCTCAGATGTTGTTTACTTAAAAAAAAACTCCACATGAAAACCAACCTGAAAACAATAGGTGCATTACACTAACATCACAGCATTAAGTGATTCCCAAATGAAAAGATTTATGACATGCCTTTTTAAACAAGCAATAAATACTCAGATTCCAGAATGTAGGTGATGGCCTTTTCACCTTAAACTACACAAACTTGTCCTTCTAGTACATAAATCTAATAATTTGTTTTCACTAGAAAACCCAGAGAGTCCCCTGAGTACAACACACTATGACAGAGTCAATGAAGGGACATAGCAAATGACCCCATGAAGAACGACAAAGCAAAATGTTTCCTAGATGTTTGTACTCAAAACCATTACAAAGTGATGAAAAACACTATTACAATCTTTTCTGTGCTTTATCTTCCCAACAATATAAATTCAGACAGACAATCTACATAAACCAAGAATTAAAAGCATCCAAAAAGCAGCACTGTGAAAATAACTGACATTTATTAACCCCTCTGGAGATCTTCATTGCCCTAGAATTTCCACAGCCTTCAACACTGCATTAATAATACAAAGTCCATTCCTGCAAGCCTGCCAGAAAAGACTGGGAAGTGAATAAGCTAAACAATGCTGAAATTCCAAGTGATATTAAGAATCTATGCATGTTTATTTAAATAATAAAAGAAGACTTGTCAATTTAAACAAGAAGTGCTCACAATCTTACATTTGGGGAGAAAGAAACTCTTCATAACACCACTAAGCTACTTATAATGAAAAGATGAACAAACATAAAAAAAGTGGGTAATTTCACTGCCACACAGGAAAAACAAAGCCTCATTTGTCTTGCCCTGTCATATCCGGCATGTTGACTCAAGCCAATATTAACACTGACAAACATGTTAACCTACAGGACAATGTTACATGCCAAAAATCAGTTCCAATTTGGGAAGATGTGCAAGTTTTGTGACAGAGAGGGCAAACAGCAAAAAAGAAAAGACTTGGAGTATTAAATGACATAATATGATACCCTGTGCTCTTTCAAAAGGTTCCTGAATATTCCAATCAGCCACAAAGGGCATACTAGAGATTTTAGTTTTAAGGGTAGCCAAGGAACGAGCGCAGCAGTTTTGCTTTCACAACAGCCGTCCTCGCAGATTCCCTTCAGTATCTCAGAGGTCCCGCTTTCCTTAACCTAGCAAGGTACATCTTCGTGGCGATGCATCTCGACAAATTGAAAGCAAAATAATCACAGCACTCAGCGATGCCATTAACATTTCTGAGTCACAAAGGATTAAAAGGCTTGGACCCGGGGCAGATGCTGGGAGAGCCCTCGGCAGAGTAGTTCAGCGCCTGCCGCAGCCTGGGCTGCAGCTGCGAGGGATTGACACCGCTGACGGTGGAACCCGGCTCGGGAGAAACTCCGGGCATAGTTCCGGCATCCGAAATAAATTAAAGTAAACAGTATTGCTCTCTCTCATCCACCCTGTTAGCAGCCTCTCGGCTGAGCTGGAGACCACACACCCAGACCACACAGCACCAGCTGAACTCACTCGCACGCAACATCTAGAAGCTGTCACTCTGCTGAGGTATGAGGAGGAAAGAGGGGGGCCGGAGTGCGAGAGTGTGTGTGTGTGTGTGTGTGTGTGTGTGTGTGTTTAGAAAAGCTGCTTGCTCTCTCCTCCTATCATTACAGCCGGTTATGTTTTGTGTGGTTGGGAAGGAGGGAAAGAAGTGAGGGATAAGAAAAAAGATCTATAAAGCTCACTAAGAAAACATACTGGCCTTGGCCTTTTGTAGTAATGATTTGCACTCCTTCTGTACTAGTTTAGTAGCTGATGAAGGGCTAACAAAGCATCCATTTAACATCAATTAACCTTCTATCTATCACATCACAAAAAAATAAAAAAAATCTAAGACTAATATAAATCCATTTCCTTGTACATTTTAAATGACAGCGTCCTGTCAGTCACAATGTGAAAAATACCTATATATGAATCTATTTTTACATCAAGAGTTCAGAGATGTTATTTATTTGAAGAGGGGAGAGATATTCCCCACAAAGAACAATCAACCACACAGATGCCATGATGACGTCAAAACTCAGAATTTTCTCCAAAAACATTCCATTGTAAAAAGTTTTGTTTATTAGCATCATATACCATAAACAACCTGAAGGAAGTTAATTATCTAACATAACACTGAGTTTGTAACTCATCAGCAAGATGTAAAAATAGAAAAATACTAAAAATAGATTAAAACCAGTAATAACGTATAATACAGATGAACATAGACTTTTAAAATGGGGGGGGAGTTCTTTGTTTCTTTTAGCTCAGAAAATAATTTCATCTGCCAATTATGTCACCTGTTCAAACAGAGAAAGCTGAATAAAATGTTTGAAGACTCATAAAATCTATTTCAGTGAGTCTTCTTTAAAAAAAGATTTCCTTCTCTCCATTCTGCTACCATGAACACACATACCTCCCCCATCAAGCTCACCAGCACACAAATTTAATTTAATACACAGACATCTGGACAGCCCAGAACCACAGTCACATTTTCACCTCAGTTCAAAAACTTTTTACCTAAGCGACAATGACAATCTCCAAGTGCCACTATTAAACAAAACCATCAAAACTACAACAATCCAAATGTCAGTAACAGCCTCATAAACTTGGATGAATACATTTGTGTGTGTGAAAACCTTGAGGAAAAAATCCAGAAAAATATTTCACCTTATCAAATACATTTTAAAAAAGGTTAGCTTCAAAGTTCTGTAACTTCACACTGAAAATAATTTAGTTCCCCGATTTATTTATTAGGTCAACGTGCGGGTTTATAACAGTTCTTGAATGAACATTTCTGCTGATATGTTCAATTTTACAGCACCTATTCATTACCAAGACTCAAGTTAAACCAATTTAAGTTTTCTGAATGTCTGTTTTGGTCATACTCCCTTGTAAAAAAGTAAAAAAAAAAAAAAAAAAGTGCAATAGTATAGAAGAAAATATAAGTAAAGAAAGTTTGAACACAGAGGTTTCTCCCCAAAATTTCTGCAACTTTCATTATAAATTACATTGCAACTCCCCAGAAATTAATTCATCCTCTGGTTAAAAGCTTCTGTATTTAGTATGTGACACATCACTATAATCTAGCAACATTGTAAAGAAAAGCCCTAAACATCTATATATAAACATATATATATAAAAAGTCAACTCAGCTTTATACAAAAACGTATCACAGATGGCCATAAATCTCCCATTAATTTCTAAATTCTCACAAAGCACATCTTCCTACATCTGCTTGTACCTCCAACATTCCACAATGTTTGCTTCATCCAGAAGTCATTATCCTACTCTCCTCCAGTTAAGCCATTCATCCCTCTTTTGTTCTAAAGTTATGATTAATTTTTTGTACATCATTTTAGTTAATAGGAAAATGGTGAAAAATCTTAATACCTCCTTATGTTATTCACAGGCAGAAATTCGAAAACAATACTTAAAGCATCAAAAATTTTCAAATATGTTTATGCAAATGCATTCAGAAAGATCCAGAAGTTCAGGAAAATAAACTAAATGAATCCCAAAGGGATGAAACTTTTTCTTCTAGAGAAAAGAAACAAGACACCACAGATTTTTTTTTGCTAAGTCCTGTAACTATACACAGTATTCTTTATAAAAACACTATATAACCACTGTAATTACACAGTTCACACGGTTGAAGTTTTAAGTTGGATGCTTGTAGGTAGGACTGCAACACTAACATTCACCGTGTGACTATTTTGGCAGTTCCTTTTGTTTCAAAAATATTTAAAAGATGGGACATACACTTGTGTTGCTGAGATTCTTGTATTTTTCATGTTCTCTCCCCAACACCTCTTTCTGGCCTTTGCTCAGGCAAGCACTGAAGCCATACGCTACAGCATTTTGCTCAATTCACATGGTGCAACACACACTCAAGGTACTTCCCTGATAGACTGTGCGCACATGTATTTTTCTAACAAAAGCCTGTCTTTGTCTTACAAGTCTTCCTTTCCACTCATCCACCTAAAATCCCATCTCCCGTATAGAGCGATCATGCTTACAGAATAGTGAGGTTGTCTTGTGAGACACAATCTCCCCTGCCTTCTCTGCTAAGAAACATGCAAAGAACTCATCTGCTATATACATAGCTTCTTAATGTTTTGCCAAAAATGTAACGTGCAGTTTTCCAGCAAGAAGCAAGGTACACCTGTTAAAACCACTGTGACATCTGAAATGTCACAAGACTCACAGAACTCTTAAATAGAAAATTGAAAGTAATTGCTCTTTTAATTGAGACATTTTATGAGTATCGCAAAAAAAATCCATTTAGTTTGTCCTCAATACAAAAGTGGCTATTTAAAAACGAACTTTTACTTAACATAGCTTTAAATCTTTAACTACTGAAGTCTTTTTGATGAGCTTCCACATATGGGGTACATCGCTTTTTGGGTTATCAACAGTGTCAAAGGAAAAAAAAACCAAAAAGACCCCAAGTCTAAATATACCTAAAAATCCTTGATTTATACTGTAATCTGATCCTCAGACACTTTACACTGCCGGAGACCCCACTGGTTTCTGCACAATATAGCCTAAGCTCTGCCTTTGAGAGTAAAACTGAAAATCTGGGAATCTGCAGTTCCATTAAGGTCAAGGGAAAACCAGATGCATTAAGGACTTGGTATCTCAGAAACTTTGTTTTCCTTAAAAACAAAGCAAACAAAATTAGAAAGGAAACATGGGCTTTCACACTCATTACAAGGCATAATCACAGTATTTTCTAATGAAAATGCTGAACATACTTTCTGCAGATTAGTAGTGTCTGTAGTCAAGAAAAGGCTACACAGACCAAGTTCTTTTTGGAGAAAGAGCACTAAATGCTTCCAAAATAATATAAAAGGTATCATTACAAAGAATTTCTCCAGAGGAGTGAGATGTATGACTTGGTATTGTTTAAAATACTAAATACATATCTCACTTATCCCTATGCAAAGCCCATAACATGGCAATCACACAATTAATAATTATATGCAGGCATTTCTGTCATTACTTGGTTTCTAGGGAAGTTTTGCTTCAGGGGGTTTTTGAGGTTTTTTTTTTTCCTCCAGGATACCACAAAAATTATTTTTTTCTCCCTGCTGCCTTTCCATTCTCCTTGTAACTTTTGACACTGGGAGAATAATCCAAGTGCTTTTGAACTGATGTGCTGACTGAAATTCCCTAAAATAATTTTCAGGGTAAAGTACAAAATTTTTTATCAGCTGGATTTTTGAACTCATACTTTGCAAGCTGAAAACACAGACCTTTGCTTTCATGTTCAGCACAAAAGATGAAACATGAATCTGACGTGACTGTGCTGTGCATGTGCTGTCTCATCATCCCTCATCGTCCAAGCACCTTTACAAACAAGATTCCCTTCATTACCAAACACCATATTTCTCCCCTGGGAAAAGTAATTCGAAAGACAATGTTGCACAGCCCAGATTTACAGAATGTAGGTGGTCCAAGACAGAAGGTCAAAGTTAAGCTGAAGAGCTAACATCTGACTTCTGCTAAAAGATACTAATTCAGCTGTTTTCAGATTTTGAACCTTCAGCTGGCTTTATGTACGGCAGTAGGTTCCACTCTGTCTGAAAAACCTACATAGAAAATAAATTCACTGTAACATGTACAGTCTTCTGAGTACTATTTTCCAGTCCATGACTGTAAAATGAAGTACTTCTGACTTCTCCTGCAGAAGGTTTTCTTTGCCTGTTTGCATAAATAAATAGTGACCAACAGGCATTCAAAATACACGCAGGTAGTGTCTCTATGTGTTTCACAAGCTTTTGTTCTCGTGTACAGAACTCTAACTGTATATTATTTTACAATACTTTCCACAGTTATAAGAATCTGTTTTTTAGAACATCTTTTGTATTCAGTCTTCTGTCACCATCCTACTGAGATAAATAATTTTTTCTTTAATTCTTGGATGTTTTTTTTTTATTAAGTGAAGTTGGAAAGCCGAAAAGAACAAAATAAACAGAATTAAAATATCTCAAAACTGATGTTTAATTTCGGGCAGAGTGATTAAGACTTACTGAATTAACAGCTAGACATACCACTGCATTGAAAGAAATTGATTAAGTATAGTTTAACATAACATATCTGAAAGTTTTGATTAATAAAAGAGGTCAGTGGCCTCTGGCGTTCTAGTCAACCCACTTATTTTGCTTTAGTCCAGCGTCTCTGGGAAGAGCAGCACAATAAAACATGGACTGTATCAGTGTGTACAGTTTCTTTCTAAAAGGAGCTCAGGAAAACAACTGGTGAATTACAGATTTTAATGTCTTTATTGTCTGGTTTTGCCACAAATGCTCTCAACAGCTAGCATAAAACCCTTGCTCACACTCACATGAGACCTTACAACTGAAATTTTATTTTACTGTTCATGACTTAGAACTTAACTTTTTTTAAAAAATTCATTTGGAATTTCATTAGCTGAGACTGCTACTCAGTTCTAAAATATGAATAATAAAAATAACCCCGACTATCAAATGTGGAAAAATATTTTAATTTATGGAATGAAGACCATAACAATACAACTTTACTTTTTTTTTTTAAAGCCAGTATAAGTTTAATGGATAACAAGCTTTTAACTAAATTGCTTCACCTCTGACATATCCCAAAAAATTATGTTTTCGATAAAGAAAACTGCCCTTATCTTACAACTTAAAATAATTTTCACTGAGGTAAGTCCAACCAGTATAATGAAAATAGCCACATTTGTTTAAAATGATGTTGCAGACAACAGAAATCCCATCTAAGTAAAAACACTGTTGTCCAAGGAGTGGGCATAAATCACAAGAACTGTAAACTAAGCTATCCATAGGAAAGAAATCAGCAACAAGACATGCCTCTTGCTGGGTTAATGCAAGCTGTGATAAGATACTCTAAAAATAGGCAAGTAAGAATTATAAAGTGTTCCTTCTTCAGGTGAGAAAAATGTAAAGGAAGAAAACAGACCTGTTTTTCTAAGCCACAAGTTTGTTTATTTACAGTCCTTTAACCGTTCTGACAACTTTATCATAAGCAAAACCAAATTATCAAAAGCAAAACCAAAACAAAGTTTGTAGCAATGAAACGCAGATAAATCACTACAGGAGAAAATGTTTACTTGTATTAAGAATGATCAGCAAACCTGGAAAACTGAAGTGAGATTATCATTTTTACTACATTTTAAATAATGAATATTTGGAGTTTCGATATAATCTGATGTCCTGTCAAAGCAAGGATAGCTTAATATTTTACTGGCTTTTGAGTCTATGGCTAGAAGGTGCTAATCTGCAGTGAGCAAGGAAATTGCAGAAGAAAGACTTTTTTAATAAACAGTAAAATGGACAAAATGGGAAACTCCTTTTTGGAACCAAGATCATCCCAAATTTCAGACACCTATCCCTTGCTAAGAGATATTTTTCAGGTTCCTAACTAGGATATTGAAGAGGCAAGGAGAAAAGATATTTGGTCACCCAGCTCATGGGACACTTCTGGACTGCAAGGCAGTCCAAATGAGGCAGATACGTAGAACTGGGTAGGATGTTTAAAAAAACAAAACAACTAAGTCTCAGAGAAGTGTAATACTTCCAGATAAATATGAATGAAAGCAACCATCTCTCAACCAGTATGTTATTTTAATTACTTCCACGTTTCTTACCCTGTTACTTTCTAATTGCATTTGCCTAGGTACCCAGTCATTCTGGGGAGTTATATCTGAAACTTGACGGCACAGCTAAATGCGAAGTTAAAAAGAAAAAAACTAATTAAAATAAAATAAAATCAGTCCTGCAAGCGACCAGCTTCGACTCACCTCTCTACCCTGCTTATTCCCTCTATCCCCCACCCAGCACACCCACACTCCAGTGAGCCGAACGACTCCATCATCTCACACAGGTGGGACTGGACGACGCCAGAAGTGTTTCCCAACCCAATCGACTCTAGGACTTCGCACAGCTCCGGCCCAGCCCGTGCAGCCCATGTCAGACACGTAAGACAGAGGCAAAGGCCACGGAGCTGCTGCTGCTGCCCGGCCCTGGCTCGCAGCGCTGGGAAGGGCTCCCCGGCCCTCGCACAGGAGCGTCACCCACCCAACAGGACACCGCGCGTCCCCGGGGGAAGTCACAGCTGGCAGGACCCCCCCGCCCTGCCGGCACTGCCCCGTCTCCCGGCAGGGCGCTGCGGAGGAGGAAGAGCTGCTGCAGCCGGGAAGTCACCGGGGGGGAGACGGCCGGGGCCCAGCGACGCCCCCTGCGCCCCGCGAGCCATCGCCGACAGCGCCGTCCCCACGGGGCCGGGGCGGGGACGCGACGCTCGACCCCGCCCGGGGAGCGGAAGGCGGGGGGAGGCCGAAGGGAGGTGGACGGCGTCCGCCCCGGAGAGGCGGGNGGGGCCGCCGTGGCCGGAGCCGCGCCCCGTTCGGAGGCCACGCCCCCTGCCGGGGCCACGCCCCTTCCCCACATTCCTCCCTCCCTCCCCTTGTCCCAACGTTAAGATCCTGAAGGCGTCGGGAGAGCCGGGAGTTGGTCCCCCCGTGGATGAGGAGCAAGGGAAAAAATACAAACTTAGTTATAACGGTCTTGACTACGGCAAAGACAGCAACGACAGGAACCGAGGGAACGGCCTGAAGTTGTGCCAGGGGAGGTTTAAGTCGGATAATAGGAAAGAGTTCTTCCCCCAGAGGGTGTTTGGGCACTGGAACAGGCTTGCCAGGGAAGTGGTCACAGCCCCAAGCCTGGCAGAGCTCAAGAAGCGTTAGGACAATGCTCTCAGGCACACGGTGTGACTCCAGGCGATGGTGCTGAGCAGGGCCAGGAGTTGGACTTGATGATCCTTGTGGGTCCCTTCTGACTCAGCAGATTCTGTGTGAACAACATTAATAAATTATAATAAAACCACTGCCGAGCACTGTCACTGTGGGCAGAAACCCACCCAGCGGTAGCGTGGGGACCCCCAGCCTGGGGTGCGAGGGAGGCTGCCCAGGGAGGTTGCGGAGTCTCCTTCTCTGGAGATGTTCCAAACCCACCTGGACACGTTCCTGTATCACCTGCTCCGGGTGACTTTGCCTTGGCAGGGGCGTGGGACTGGATGATCTCCAGAGGTCCCCTCCAAGACCAACCATTCTGTGATTCTGTGAGGGGAGGTGCAGAAGGACGGGTGGTGGACAAAAGCCCAGGCACAAATACTCAAGTAGTTCTGTCGGCCCCAAGTAACACAAATCCGTCCCCCTTTCACGGTAAACCAGTAAAAATGTTTCTCTCCAAACCTGTTGTCTGCCTGTGGGGGCTCTGAACACAAGTCCTTTTTCTTATGGAAAGAGTCAGGAGAGGTCTTTTTTCCCTTTTTGCTGGTATTGTTCGATAGGTTGCAAAAGCCAAATTCAGACAAAATCTTCCTGGGAAGGAGAGGAAAAGCAGTGAGGGAAAGAAAACAAACAAACAAACATCCAATCAGAGAATAGGAATCCATTCCTCAATTTTGGCAACCCAGCTCAAAGCAGGACTTTAACAAATGTTGACAAATTACCTCTCATAAAACCCTAAAGAACTTAAGCACCATAAAAAGTATTATGGCCAAGCCCCACAACTTTCCTCACTTTTTTTTCATAGGTTAAAGCCACTCAGGTTAAATTAGTAGACTGGAATATGAGTAAGCAATACCTTTCTGACTCTTTCCTCTTCTCTGTAAAATATTACATGGTATCTTTCTGGGGAAAGACAAAAGGAGACCATACCGATCTTTTCTTGAATTATTTCCAAAGTTGTAACTAGTAACTCTGCAGTTTTCTGATGAGATCCAATGCAGAAAATTAGCTCCTTGGTTCTGCAAGAAAAGTAAAGTTGGCATCAGATTTTAAAAGTGCAACTATTTACCACCCATTTCAGAATTATATTTTTGCTCCATGACAGCTTGTTTGAATTTTCTCATTGAACGCCTGTCATCAGATGTGCCAAAGAAAAGTGCTCTTTGAGAGTTTTGGTGGATGCAGAAGGCCCCACCTAGGACACTGCATACCTGGGTCCCAGCCCAGTGCCCTCTGAGAGCAAATACCTGTGCCCAAAAACCCCACTGACTTTTGTGGGAGTCCATAAAGGGAACTGTGTATCCAGAAGGTTTCATAATGAACAGCCGTAAGTTCAGATTTAGTTCAAGTGACAAATTTCAGTGCCAAACTGCAGTTTGGTTGCAGATTTGATTGAATATTCACCTCTGTTGTAAGTGAAGAGACCCCAAATAGGTGAATCATTAAGAAGAGGGAGCCTGAAATCGAAAAGACTCAACCTGCTCAATGTTAACCCCCCACGTTACCAAGGAAAGGCTTGCAGATGTTTTGCTTGTGAAAATGTCACCTAGCCTTTAGAGATTTTAAGCTGGTGTTTCTAAAAGCTTCTCAGCAGTGTTTTTAAGCAGATCATGGTCCTTGGGAATGTGTCAGAACAGCACAACCAGGCTAAACTCTGCAAGAACAGAAGCCTTATAAAAGGCATATGTACTTTCTTCACATGCATCCACGCAGGCAAATTCTCCTATTTCCACAAGCAGCATCCAGGAATGTTATGATCTATAGGGCCCTGGATAATACTGTCAATGTAGAACTTCCTGTGTGGTGCACTTTGTTGAATCTGCTGTGGGTGGTTTCCCCAGCTGATGTTTAGTGACCATCACCTACCCCTTCACTGACTCCAGAACAAAGCTGACAGTGACTGACTGCAGATGTGACCCTCTGGAGAAAAGAAACACCACTCCGCATATCTCTTTAGAACAAAAGGAAGAAAACTAGTGTGGTTAAAATATATATATATATCTGTGACATATATATAACTTATGATGTATATACCATAATATATAGTATATATTTGCTGTCATATATAATGCTGCTAATATAAATATATTACTCTATGGAACTCCAGATGCTGTTAAAGAGATTAATCTGTGCAGTTAAAACTGAGGAAAGAAGTGACAATTTGTAATGTAATGACCTGGTAAATAGTAAGTGTTATACCTCATAGAGGTCACAAGAGTAATTGCTCATTCATGCCTTTTCCTAATCCATTTATGCAGATTTGACAGTGATCTGTAAACATTACATCTCTCTACAAAGTTGGGTAAACAGATTTGAAAGCCAGAGAGATTACTATGATCATCTTGTCTAACCTGAATATTGAAAGCTGTAGAATTTCCTCCAGCCATTCCCACACCAAGGTCTTTCTGTAGCTATTTTTTAAAAAGGTTTCTTCATTTTACTTCAAATAATAAAGTTTAATATTTATTTATTTTGGAGAAATGGCAAATCCATCACTGCACTTTTGAAGATTTCTCAGTGGTTACCCTAACATGTACCACACTAACTTAATGTGTAAAAAATAACTGATAGAAAAGAAATGTTGTTTGAAAAGGTAAATTCATCCAGCTGCAGCATCTGTCCATTGCAAGCCTGCTTCTTGTTAACAGAAATATCTTCCTTTTGAAGATGTTTGTAAAATGCAGCAGATTACTCCTTCACCTTCTCTTGACAAACTGTATGGATTAACTTTGATTCTGCACTGTATAAATGCCTTTCCAGAACTGTTTTCTGAATCCCTTCAAGCTTACAGCTATTGCCTAAATTTTTTTTTTTTGACATTTGGACATCCAAACCAGACCTCTTCCTACTTCTATTTAACTTTGTGAGGTGAATATTATAACCAGGGAAATCTGAGGAACAGAAAAAAGCTAAGAAGCATAAGGTTGAAAATGACCTTAAAAAATCACCCTTTCTGGTCCTTTTCCTTGCCCCAAGACAGGATCAACTACTCTTTTGTTGTAACATAACTGTTTTTTCAATCTTGTTCTTAAAGGCTTCCCAGTATGGTGCTTTTGCTATCTCCTCAGGCAATCTTTCCCAGTGTTTCTCTACCCTTATCTGTAGAGGTCTTTTCTTCTAATGTATGCTCTGCATATATCCCCTACTGCAATTTCAGTCCATTAGTGAAAGGTCTGTCTTTGCTGGCCTGGAGAACAGACTCCTTGCTTCCTCTTTATAGCAGTCTTTTCCATATTTAAAGGCCTTGTATCTTCTTTTCCTCATTATCCCAAACAATCCCATTAGTATCCTGATATTTAATTTTTTCTGGAATTGTAATCAAGCTTGAACTCCCCTGCACTCTTCTGCAGATACCCAATGACATTCTGGAAACAAACATTCTGAAGCCAAGCATGATTCAGGTGAAAAACTTTTGAAAAAAAAACCCCAAAACAATAAAATTTAAGGTTTTCCACGGGGTAGCAGAGCAAAATAATTGCTTTGCCTATTTTGCAGGCTGTTTTCCTGTTTCTACCCCATTTGTATGGTATTTTCCTTTTAACAACAGCATAACAGTGGTGACTCGTGCTTAGCCTGTGTGATTCACTCTACATTTTTTCCAGGCAACTGTAATCCTGTTTACTTTTCCCCTTCCTGTTCTGGGGAACTGATAATGCTATGTCTATTGCACCTATTGAATACCGTCTTTTGTGTTTTTCTTAAAAAAAATCAACCCCTAACCAATTTGACAGATTCCCTCTGAATTCTAATTCTGTTAAAACTTTTATCTGCTCTCTTCTTCACGTCCTCTTCAAATATATCAAGCTTAGTCTCTACTCTGTTCTTTGGATGTTTTATAAGGAGGATCACATACAGGATGGACCCTTGAGAAACCTCTTCCAAGTCTCCTTTTGATAACAGCCTCAATTTACTAAGTCTTCATCAGAAATGGCCCTGTGTTTTCTGACACCATGGGGTTTTCAATTTGGACCATATTGTCTTTGCTTATTCCCAAGAAACACTGTCTAAAGCTTTACTAAAATGAAGGTACATGACTTTTTAATACTTCTTTGTGTAACACCTAGTACCTTATTTTAAAAGGAGGTCTTACTGGTTTAATAGGGTTTGTTCTTGACAAATCCATGGTCATAATTCTTTGTCTGTCTGATAATGCATAGAGATGGTTTGCTTCATAATTGCCACAAACTGAACGCACCTGATCTATAAATAACCAGCTGCTCCTATTTTTCTATGTGTACGTAATCTTAAGCCTGTTTGATATTTAGAGAGCTGCTTCCATGACCATATTGTGTCCTCTAAACTGGAGATCAGTAACCTGCCAAAGCCACGGCAGTAGAACCAGGAGCAGAGCCAAGAAGCCCAACACATCCTTGCCTGCTCTAACAAATCACAACACAACCTTTCTTCACCTCATTCCCTTTATTTTCTTGATCCATCAATGAAACATCCCTGTAGATGTTGGTTTCTAGCAGTTATCATAGATTTTACATAGATTCATATAGATATTTCAATTTCCAAGCGGATTTCCTGCATTATATTTTGCTCCCAAGCCCAGCTGCTTTCTGCTTCCTCCTAAATTGAAAATCACCTGGATCTGTGTTGTCAAACCAACATCCAGGAACTGTTCTACTTAAATCTTATGGTTTTATTCCTTTTTTTAATACATAGGTGCAGAAATAAATTCTTTGACCTTGGCAGCATTTTGACCATTATCTGGGAGCTTAAGCCAGAAACTTTCATTATGAAGTGAAATATATTTATCTTCACTGAAAGGTGAGACAGAAAGAAACAACTTGATTGTTTTCTCCCAGATGATTTCTGGTATGCTTCAAGAGAAACAACATATAAATTAATGCACACAATATTTTGAGTTTTCTTCCAGAACACGTACAGTCACTTTTCCCACATCAAACAGAAAATATAGTCTTTACACTTTCAACCATTTCCAACAGTACACAGAATTCTCTCACTCTTTTACTTTCTTGGCTAACACCACCCTAATTCTTCCCTTTCAAGGCTTATCCAAGGAATCTGTGCACTACTGACCCAGAGGCATTTTTCTCTAAATAGCACCAATGAAACAAATTACTAAATTACTTTGTGCAGCTAAAAATACTGAATGCTGTATACCACAGCTCTGTCAAGGGTGTCACTACTAAGTTGCATCAGTTTAAATACTTCTTGGGACCAACCTTTCTGTACTGTGGGTATTGTAAAAAATAACTAAGGAGAAGTTGAAATCTAAGCCAACTTAAAATTTTGCCACGTTTTTTTCTCAAAGGAAAAAAAATGTCCCACTTCAAAGACTATTTGGCAGGTTTTGTCCCTCAAATTTCAGGTGAGATTCTGTTTCTCTTTTCCACAAGAACAAACTCTGGCACAACTTCTTTAATTTCCATTCTTCTGGGAATAAGCACGGCAAAGCTATTCATCAGATATTTTTTCAGACTTCTGAAATCATATTGAGTGAGGGCAGAGATCAGACCTCCTGTTCTGAATTGAGTGTACTCATGGGACCTTTCATTGCTGCCCAAGCACCCCAGATCCCCTCCACTGGAAAGGAACATATCTCTGCTCCAGTAGCAGCCAACACTTCCTAATGTGTCCTAGTGACAATCAACTTGAGTAACAAAGAACTATTATTTAATTATCAGTTCAACTCATTTTGATGGAACCACATTGTTTCCCTAACTTGCCCCATTCAGTGTCTCTGCAAAATTGTACTTATTTTAAAGGAAATGATATAGGAATTCTTGTGCTTAATATTACAAATAAAGATTCCATTTATTACTAAATGCCTTCTTGCTTGCTTTTTTTTTTTCCTTCTTCATAATTTTCCCTATCTGTCTCCCTCTTCTTTCGTATTTTGTTTCTCCTAATCAACTGATCTCTAAGTCTCTTAGGGTGAAAAAGAAAAGGAAAATTACAAAACAGGGCTCAGAAAAAGGGGATGAGAATGGTAAAAAGCAGATAGATAAACTTTGCAATCAGGGCCAAGTACAATTGCTTTTTCAAAACTTAACTTTTTAGACAATTTACATTCAAATTAGTATCACAATTATGCTGTTAGCAAGAGGTTGCATTTTAACATCAATTAGATATAATTATGAAGTTCCTTTTAGAGACAAAAATATTTTAGTATATCAGACAAGCAATTAACATTCAAATGTGAATCTTGATCTGTGCCTTAAATGTATGATCAAAGGTACTAGATCAGACAGCTTCATCTGAAACCTGCTAAACACATGACAAGATTTGATTTTAATGAACTACAGTTCTGGTCTTTAGTGTTTCTTAGTGACATTTATTCTTAGATGCAGCAGTCTAAAAGGTGTTTGGCCTTGACTTCAGATCTTCAACAATTTCCACAGAAATTTCTGAGAAGAATTTTAGCCAATGTTTTAAAACACAGAGGCCCAAATTTAGACTGTTAAATCTGTATTTAGCCCTGCAATGTGCTAAGCTCTTGGGCTGTGATCCAACAAAGCACTTACGGGTTCCCATTAACTTGAAAACACTTTCAGGTCTATTATTCACTTTACCAAAAGTACTGAACTCAAATACCTAAAATTATGCATGCACATTAGGTAGCCTGTTGGACTTAGCCTTATACAGTCCCCAGTTCAGTTCAGCTCGTACCTGAGACCCTGACTCACTTTATTCTTCGACAAACATTTTAAAATATGGTCAACATTTGAATACATTTATAATTAATATCATGTTCTGTTTCTTCATTATTATTATATAACAACAAAAACAACAGCAATAATAATAATAATAGTAATAGTGTTTTGCATGTCCAAATCCTACTTGTGGGAAATATTAAACCAGTTCTGAAAGCCTGATAAAAGTTGCACTGCAGTAGTTAAGAGTCAGTTTTCCATATCTAGGAGGGACAGGATGATGAATAGGAGACACTATAGCAAAGGTGTTAGGAAGAACTTTAACACTGAAGACAATGAAATATTGGTATAGATTGTTTCGGGAATTCACTGAACCTTGTTCATTGGAATGGAATGGAAGCCTTGGAATGGAATGGAAGCTTTGGAATGGAAGCCTTTAAGAAGTGGCTAAAGCACCTCCAGGAACAATGCTATTCCTGGAGCTATAGTCAGTCTTGCCTTAAGAGGCAGGATGTACCAGGCACATTCATAATCTGCCTTATAGCTCTGTCCAACTTATAAGTGTCAACATCAGGCTTCTGTTTGCTCTTGCTATGTACTGGGTAGCTTTCTATGCTGATATTGTTACATTTGCCCCCTTAGGACCTGTGTCATGATTCAGTTATGAGCAAGCAGCAGGATTAAACTATTTATTTTTTGATTGTGTAAGTATTTCTAGACACAGAAAAAAAAAAACATGGCATGTGAAAACTGGCTAGAATAATTTCCATTCCACTTGTCTACTTCCCAAAGCTTTAAGCTGCAGTGAAAGACAACATCAGTTGTGATCTGACAGAAACCCTGGTGTTTTCTCTGTAGGCATTTGCAGAAAAAAAATACCAAATCAGAATTAGAGGAGCTAGTGGTGGTCATTTGTGAATGTGTCAATCACTAGTTATTGTTCAGCAATATAAGAGATACAACCTCTATGTGCAGCAAACCCACTTCTAAAAGTGCCCCATGTGCCCACCACAAGATCCCTCCTGTTGTGTGTTGTGTCTCAGTTGTGCTAAACGCCAAGCTGATAGTGTGACTGTATCCTCAACAAGGCAGAAAAACCCTCATGGAGGAGAGACAGGGCTAGAAGAGCTCTGTCTTCTTCCATTTCAACCCATCTTTCCCAATTGATTACTGCTCTCATTTACAAAGCATAATTAAACAGCTGTAAATAAAATAGCAAAGTGCTCAATTATCCACTTGTGTTACCCTTCATAGAGTCATGGAATGATTAGGGTTGGAAGGAACCTTAAATACCACCTAATTTCAACTCTCCTCCCAAGGCCAGGGACATCTTCCACTAGACCAGGTTGCACAGAGCAGCATCCAATCTGGCCTTGAACACTTCCAGGGATGGGGCACCCACAACTTCGCTGGGCAACCTGTTTCAGTGCCTCACCACTCCCACTGTAAAGAGTTTTTTCCTAATATCTAATCCAAACCTTTTAATTTGAACCCATTCCCTGTTGTCCTGTCACTACGTGCTCTTGTAAAAAGTGTTGCTACATCTTTCCTGTAAATTCTCTTCAGGTACTGGAAGGCTGCAATTAGGTCACCCCGAAGCTTTCATTTTTCCAGGCAGAACAATCCCAATTCTCTCAGCCTTTCACCTCAGGGAATTTTTAATATCCAGCTGAACCAAAACTCACTGTTAATTGTGACGAGGCATAATATGCACATGCGAGATACACGTTGATCGATTGCTACACAACCCTGAGCTTGGGGCCCTTTTTAACTGCCAAAATCAACCTTCTCACTGGGAAATGTATCATGAGGGTGTTTGAAAATAGGATTTTGAACAGGCTGGAAAGGTCCAGTTTAAATGGGAACTTCCCCAGTGGGGAGATCTTGACTTTTCAAAGAAGGAAATGGAAATAAGGAGGAAGGCATGGGCTGACACTTTGATTTGAAATTGCTTCTGTTAAAAAACAAAACCCCCACAACCCCCTGACAACAACAACAAAACAAACAAAAAAACCACCCCAAATAAATCCCCACAACAAAACAAAAACCCCCACCCTGCTTATTTTGTTACTTCACTGAATTGCAATACATGTTTGGTGCTTGACTAAAAAGTCTCAAAATGTCAGTTATAGATAAAACCCCAAAATGGCATCCCGAAAACTCAGAAATAGGAGAGACATTTTGTGTTTTCAAATTTCTTTTCCTTTCAGCATCCAGTTTTATCTCTATTCTAGAACATCTATAAATTCAAATACTTGGGTAATCCTAAAGATGTGTGCCTGTAGGTAAAAACAGACTTCATCTTCAGTTCACTCTTCCTCCAAATAATTTCTGAGATGCAGATCAGCACCTCAATTGCATTCATATTGTTAAACATTTCTTTATGCCTGAATTCTGGGAACAAAACATAATTCCCAAAAGACTTCAAGAGTTGCACTTAGTGTATTAGGAAAAAATTGAACAGGATCATGCCAACCTTTAATTTTTGCACACACAATAAAAAATCACCATAAAACAAAATAATTAGGCATGCAGAGAAAAGAACTGCATAGACTTGAAATTTTGTCAAGGGATTTGGTGAATTTTTTAAATCAAAACCTGAAATTTACAACAGGTACTCATGCCCGAGCATGTTCATCTTCAAGCATGGAGGTAACAGTGACATACTAACCCTGTCTCCTGTGGAATTACATTCCTGCAGAAATCCAGGGAGGCAAAGAACAATGCTCGTGCCAATGGCACATCCAGACATAGTTGGAATTTTCCTAGAGAGTGCAGGGAGGCTGTTTCTCTTTTCCCTCCACACACAATATGTAGCTATTGAACTCTGCAAGACTTGCAAAGAACACACTTTATATTATCTTTTCATTTCCATGGCATCTGTACATTTAAAGTTTCATGCCTCATTGTGTCTGCATGTGATCATCTTGTACATGTATTTAAATTGCTTCTCTTGCCTCTGATCTTGAGAGACAAAAGCAACACTGAACTCTTTTTCCATTATATATTTTTACAAAAGAACTACTGTAAAAATTAATCAAAGATATGCTACTTTTTATTGTTATTTTTTTAATTTTGGGGGTTACTTTTCCTCATATTGCAGTGGTTTTGAAATTGAAACGTTGCACTGCTGAGAAAGTGCCATGAAAATATAACCCACTACATTCCAGGAAAATAAATAAGCAAGGCCACCCAAATTTTCAATTAGTGCTAGTGCAGTATGCAGGAAATGGCTGGAGAACCGTCAAAGGCAGCCTTAGGCTGGGTCGTGGATACGGAACAGTGACAGGAAGGTTTGAAGCAGGAATACAGGCTCAGTGTGAAGATGGCTCTTCTCCAAGGAAAACTGCATACTAATAGGTTAATACTGATTTCCTGAAACATACAGCCTGGGTATTACATGCTGGAATTTACATTCTGACAAAGGCAATTGCTGAGCCTCAAGACTTTGCTTTTTTGGTGATGAAATAACACTAGAAAGTTCAAACTGCATTATATATTTCATGTTTTAAGCTTATTAAACATTCAAAGTACAAACTGTGCACATATTTTTAAGCCACCTGAAATAGCAACAGCCTCCCTAGTTTGAGAAACTAGTATGAGAAACGTTACATTTCAACAGGTCAAGCTTGTTTGGAGTAATCCCAGCAAAAGATACCGACCATGGTGGAGTGACGCCACTTTTAGAACAAACCTGCCTGGAATCCAGAATTACTGCCCAATCAAGCAGATACATACAGTATCAGGAATCAAACACTTTTCCTTTACCACAGCCTTTGTAGACAAAGAGATATTTGGAAGGTATCTGAAGACTGAGTTGGACAAAGCACTTCAGAAAATAAAGAACTGAAAATCACAAATAAAGACACTACCTCTCTTTCTGCAAGTCAGAGGAAGGGCTCCCATTGGTGGCAGAAGATGCTGTGCCAGACCTTCATCCTGAAAGAAAGTGCCTAAAACAAGAACAAAATTAATAAAGCAAAGAAACTTCACGAGAAAGACCAGTCCAGCTAAAAAATCCAGCCAACCTTTCCCTACAAGCGTCCTCCCATTTCACTCTATCCAACTGATGTTGCGAGTGTCAGCTGAGGGTGGCACTGCAGCACCACAGGAGACCCTCATCCCCTCAGCCAGACCCATGCACCACCTCTGCTGTCTTTATAGAGGGTGGCTGCCATAGGAGCACAGGAAACACGTGCAGCCATGAGTGGAAGTGGCAAGAGATGACGGGTTTTTCACTGGCATCTCCGGGGCCTGTATTTTTCTGTTTATCCATTTTAATATCAGCAGGTATGTCTTTACCATCTAGAGCAGGCATGATCCCAAGTCACAGCAAGCAGCCAGTGGTGCCCAGCTGTGCTGCCCTGACCCCGGGCACCCACTTAAATCACAGGCTGTGCCTCTAGTGGTTGATCATATTTATTTATGAGGTACACACCGTTTTCATTGTCTTTCACTGTTCAGAGGACTGGAAGCCATCCTGCAAGTATTTTAAACTGTTCTAATTGCACTAAAGTCACTGGGAAATATGCCCAGATAGAGCCTGGAAAAACTGGGCCACAAAAAGAGACCCTAATTATTTGCAGTAGGAGGCAGAAACAATCCGTTTTCAGTCTCTGCCTTTCCCTAGGAAATGTTCTGTGGGATTGAATTTGCTGAAAACTGCTTGGGGTCCACTGAGTGATGCACTTTCCACTTCTTCTCAGGGAAACTGTTTTAAATAAGCTGTATAAAAATTTTAATCAGCACATAGTATTTTAAGTTCTGAGTACCATCCCAAGCCTGGAACCTTTTTAACTTAATGTCAGTAATTGTGTCACTTGTCTATGAAAGAGAAATTAACAGAACAAGGGAGGAAGTGGAGGGAATTTGGGGAGTTTACATTTGTGTTCACACATAATGGCAAATTTTTTGGTCATATATGATAATTATTTAATCAAATGGAATTTACCCTGTGGTGCTTTACATGACACTGCTGCCAATCACCCCCAAAGCAAATAAATCTTTCAGGTGGTGAAGGCAGTGTTGACTCGTCTGTCTTCTGGAGAGCTGCATGCTGTGAATGCTGAGTGGCACATCTAATATTGCTGAAGTGATCCACAGGCAGCTAAGTGGAACAGGCACCAATTCAGGGCAGCATTTTTGCATTTTGGGGAGTCAGACAACTTCTACAAAAACATGGATATCTGTGTAAGGCTGGATATATTCTCAGTAATTGTTCTGAACAAGATGCTCTGCTGAACTGAGGATGCAGGTTTTATGAAAAGGTACTTCTTCCCTATAGGAGAAAGCGCCTCTTTTTTTTCCACATGAACACTCAATCCATGATAAATGTTTATAAAGTTCCCCTTCACCAAGTTTCTTAACTGCTGAGGAATAAATATTTAAAGAATCACAAATGCTATAATCAAAACCACGTAAGATGCTACAAGAGTGTTCCCTTTTGTACGAAATAACAAAGGAGCTCAAGCTTGCAGAAAACTTCCTTTGCCTGGTTTGAAAACTGATACACTGTACAATACAGCATGTATTATCTTTGTGCAGTATTTTTATAACAATACCTTAAATGCCATTGGCTTAATTCGTACCATATTACTATAACAAATCTATTTAAGCTCTGCAGAAGACCAATGGAGAGGAGGCTTGGGGGTTGCATCTGCAGGGTACTGAGGTCTTTAGCCTCTGTTTGGTGAAGTCCTGGGGATGACACCCGTGTTTGAGATTAAGGACATGCCTAAGTGCCTTGCTGGATGGGAACTTGCAGGATCAAGCCCTTTGCTGGCACTCAGGACAGAGACTTTCAACACTGAACAAATTCCTTAGGTGGAATAAGTTATTGTTAATAAAGCAAATTAAAAAAACCCCAAACAAACAAAACCAAAACTAAACCACGTTTCCTACTTGTAATAGGTAAGTAACACCTGTTATGCCCTGAGAAGAAGGGGGCCACCTGATGGAATCTACCAATTGATTTCAGAAATATAATTATATACACGGAGCTGAACAACAAGACTTTTAATTAAGAAATTTGGGTAAAAGTTCTGGTTCCATGGAACAAAATGGGATCATTTCCACTTTTGACATGGGACCAGGATTTTGTGCATCCTTTTTTCGTGACACAGGCTGATTTGGAGTCTTCTTCTGACTCTGAATTTGACTCTAATATTAAGTTAAATGGCAATTTCCTATGGCCAGTGACCAAATTATTCAATAATATCTACTTAATACAATCAAAATAAAAAAGGTGGAAGTCATGTTATTGTAATGCAATTGATTTGTTTCCTGAATTTTAATCAAACGGGACAGAAGGATCAAGTTAGTCATACAAAAATTTACAGCAATTTAGATGTATTTTGAACACAACCACCACCTTTGCCCAGGTAGAACTTTCTGAATTCTACGTCTTTGTCCCTTCTTTCCTTCTCTACAAGTATTGAGGGGAAAAAAAAAAAGAAAGCTTTTCTGTTTAGGAAGGCAGGAAAATCTAAAGGAAGTATAACCACAATACCTCTGGACTCCTTAAGATCAAAGGTAGTTTCCTGCTTTCATGTCCAGACCATCATACAATTGCTCTGGGGGAAAAAAAAAAAAAAAAAGGACAGATAATAAAAGGTGAGGGGACTGTCCCAGAGACATTCCTGTGCTCCAGCAGTCACCTGGCTGCCCACACACTCCTGCAGCAGTCGTGCAGCAGACGCACAACCAGCACCCAAGCATCCCAGCTGCAGCGTTTGGGCCACAGCCCCCATGCATACACCTGCCCTGAAATCCTAGCCCACTGCCAGGCTGCTTGCAAACCAGCATTTTGGCAGAAGCAGAGCATGATCAGAAGCAGTTTTCACCTTGTGTGTTCTGTATGCTTGTAATTAGCTGTGCATTAATGTGGAACATTTCTCTAGAAGTTATCTTCTCATCAGCAAGAGGCGTACCCATGTATTTGAGCCTGGGGAGAAAGAGAAACCTGTTGTTGTGGTCAATGTTTTATTATTTTTGCTTTCCTTTCAATCTGCAGGCATAAATGCTACATTGAAAAAATGAAAATTTGAGAGTGGGGTATGACTTTCCATTTATGGTATCCCTAATTTTCACATGAAATGAAATAATTTAACCATATTTTTCCACGGTAAATAGCTATGGATTAATTTTAAATCCAGTGCAGGAGCTGAAGAACTAGTAGGAAAAATAAGTGACATGCACATGCAGGTTTTGTTTGTGAAACCATTAATGAAAGAACAGCCCCTTAGCTGAATTACCTACTTTGTTCCTCTGTGATATATCACTATGCCTTTCTCCTCTCTCAAGATAAATCACCATAGTAAAAGACCTCTCTAAAAAACTAACTCAAAAATAAGTGTGATAACAGACAGAGTAGGAATTAGGTATGCAGTTTTGTGCAAATTATAACAACTTCCACACAAAACTATTGTTTATTTAGTTTACGTTCTGTTCAAGTTTTCTTGTTTTCAAAAACCACCAGAGGGAGCCCAAAACCGCTCATAAATACAAGTAAAGCATGTTGGAGTCGGCAATGAAACAAGTGGAGCAAGAATTAAGCTGGTTTTGGGTTTCAAAGAAATGCACTAATTGCTCATTCACCAAGATCCCCATAGATGCAAAAGTTCTGGACAGTGACGGGTGAATCACATAAAACTATATTGGAAGAGTATTTTAAATTTGGTCCTGAGAATTAAGAATGCAACCCAGAACATTCTGAGAGTGACAAAAGATACGCATTAGAGGTGAGGATGAAATTATGTAGGCAGCCATATAGCATACAATACATAATCATTTAGGAATAGACTGTTGGGCTCCACTGCTGCCTCTGTTTAACACTATCAGGTGCATAAACCGTAAGTGAAGTTATTTATGAGATGGCCTCAGGGTTGCTTCTCATGACTGCCACAGTTTACTCCCTTGTAAGTGCTGATGGCTAAGGTAATCCCTGGGGAAAAGCTGATTCTTTGGATAAAAAGGTGAGGAGCACAGTGTCATGAAGCATGGATTGTATGACTATCACAGAGAAGTGCTTCAAAATCTAGACTGACATACTGTATGACTTGCTACTGATTTGTCTCTCCATCAGCTGGTCACTGATTGATCCAGCTAAGTGTTACCTTGACTAAAAATCAAAATAAATAAGGAACTATGTGGATGGTACAAATGGACTTAACAGACCACTCTCAGCTGAGAAAGCTAGAAATGTCAAGTATAAGTCATGATTTCTTGCTACGATTACCTTATATGAAGGTTCTTCCAGAAGGTTCAATAGCATTTGACTAAAACAAAAGTAGGTCCTATGAAAAGCCCAGGAAGTTTGGCATGATGATAAAGGAAATGGCATATAATTTGTTTCCCCTTTCTAGGTCAGTATTTTCAGGATACGCTTCCTAGTTTTATAGATTTGGAAAAAAATTAAAAGTTCGGTTTGCAGAAAAGCCTAAGAGGAAGGTGGAAAAAAGATAAGATCTGATAGCAGGATCCGACACATGAAAACACTCTCTCTTTGAACAGCCAAGTGAAATTTATGAAGATTAAATGAGCTCCATTTGCTGTGGCCAAGAATTGATTCTTAGCCTTTACTAGCTCTCAGGAAAGGCTCTACAACATACTCCTTTTTATTTTGGGCGTAGAAGAAAAAACATCTTTGAGCACCCTGGTCTAGTGGAAGGTGTCCCTGCCCATGGCAGCGGTGTTGAGACTAGATGATCTTTAAGGTCCTTTCCAAGACAAACCATGCTATGTTTCGGTGATACTGTATACATATTTCCCTTGATGAATTGTCACAGGTTTTAATCGCAACATTTTTCAAACCAAACTTCAACCCTGGTTCTGGAAGTGCACTTGAATGTAATTGCCAACAGCTTTCACAGATGTAACTCTAGAGCATTATTTTCAGCTTTTACAGCAAACTCTTACCGCTTGTTTCACTCCTGTGACCTCAGCAATGGAGGAAGCAGTTCTTTCCCAGTTCTAGCTTTGTAGTGTTCTGTGGAAGAAGTTGCTTTAAACAATTCCTGAAGTTCTTGAGTAATATGCAGTTCTATTTACATGCATATTAAAAATAGACTGGTCAATGCCACAAAGCAAAAGCCAATATAACTCGGATTGGTAATATTCCTGCAGTGAACACCTCAACTACACCAGTGAGTTCTGTAACACTACCGATCTTAACAAAAAAAAGGGTCTAATTCAACATTAAAATGAGCACTCTATCTGATCTACCTTATTTTGTCCATAAGATAACTCAATAAAGATACTTAAATAAAAAATAAATAAAAGGAACAAAAGGTAACATCATGATATCTCTGATTCACTTCCTTCTAGGGGACACAGCACAGACTTGCAGCCAGTTTATTATTTGAGTACTTGGCACATGAGGGATCAGGTAGAGATCAGTTAATTAAAAAAAAAGAGGATATTATTAGAACATCATCATTAAAGGGGGAAATTGTTTGAAAGCCAGGAAATTCCTCGTTTAGTGTTCACAAAGTCCTGACCGCTAGAGCTTCCTCATTAGGAGAGAAAACTCACTCTACCAGAGGGCACACAGATTACAAGGTGCAGAAGAGGATGAAGAAAAAATGCTCATACCTCCATCAGATAAAAAAAGTGCATCCCATCAGTGGAGGCTAAGTCCACCCTGACAAAGTTTTCTCAAGGGACCAGTGCAAAACCCCCAAACACGACCCTTACGTCACATCTCTGATGAAACCCCATAAAAAACAATCTACATCTGCTCTTACTGACTTAATGTGACAAAAGATAGCTAATTGCAAGATGGAAAAACAGGGCAAAAATCACATATTCTTCACCCAAAATGCAGACACCCTTCCTCCCCTGGGACCATCCCCAGAAGGGCTACATCCAGGGCTGGTGTGCTGCGGTAGGTGGTGGTGTTTCCATGCAGGTGCAGAAGGCAGGGTGGCCACCCCAAGGGCCATAGGGTGGGCATGCCAGGGGCTACAGACACAGTGCCTGGAACCCGTGGGGCCCGGCAGGGCTCTGCTGTGTGGGACAGCAGCTGGAGTCACCTCCAAGGCATGGGCACAGTGCAGCCAGGCCCATTGGTAATCCTGAGAGCTGGCTGTCGTGGGATGCATTAGAAATCCTATGCCCAGGAGGCAAGCATAGGACTGTAGCTGTTCCTGAAACTCAGCTTCCTCAGCCGTAGGCTCCTTCCTCACCCCCATTCCCACGACTCGGCACAGTTGGGGATCGCTTCTGCTGCCTCGGCCGGCTGTCACTCCCTGCCCATCTCTCTTTGAGCCCATGAGTCACTTCCTCTCCTCAGATCCCACCTTTCAAAACTTCCTTTTTCCTTTTTGGGGGAATGTGTCTGAAAGCCTTTTCTGAAAGAGGGCACTGGGCTTACCATGGACAAAAGCACCTCTGGGAAGCAGCATGTTCTCCTGTCTGATGACAGCCAAGACCTTACTGTTTCATTCCTGTGGTCCCCACGATGCACAGCTCTGCACTGACCACCCCCAGTTCTCTGCCCTGACACACTGCAGCTGTGGGGGGCTGGAAGGGGGCTTCTTGCCCCACATCCTGCCTGCAGGTGTGGATAGACAGAGGGAAGAGGAGAGAAAGGAGAGGCTCATCTCACCCTAGTTTCCCTTGCTGGCACCAGCTGCTGCCTCTTGTTCACAGAGCAGCAGCCCTGGGGTTCAGTCACAGCTGGACAGAAAGCAAGAAAGTAAGGCTAAAGAAACCTTTGACTTATAAAATGGAGTTCCTTTCTTTTATCCATTTTTTTTTTTTTTAAGCTGTTGGGAATTCAGACTTAATGCTTTTCGCTACAGCCACGAAGGTTAGTGATCTGTTTCTTGGAGAGCAACGGTAAACCCTCCCCAAAGTCTGACAGTGTCAGGAGCTCCTCTAGCAAGCCAGTAGTGCCACACCCTGGGAAGCTCTCAGGTCTTTGTGATACTCCCTCCTGTGAGATGCAGAATTCATGTACTCCTGCCCCTCACAGGCAATGAGTACCAGGAAAGTTAGAAGGGGAGGAGAGTGTGGGTGTGAGTGGGGAGGTGTGTGTGTGGGAACCTGTCAGGGTTTGTGTGGTGGTTCAGGTACAACTTGTTCCCTGGGAGATTTCTGTGCTATCAGCAAGGTAATCATATTGGCTAACAACTTAACCTGCAGGTACAGAGCCAAATCTGCCTGCACTCAGCAATTCCGAATGAAGCTGTTAGTTTACTATCCTACTTGTCACTTGTATTTTCAGGATTATGCTGTTGAATGAGGGTGCTTTGACTTCTTTAGCCTTCAAACTCTTTGAAAGGATGTTGTTTGTTGTTGTTGGGTTTTTTTGTTTGTTTGTTTTTGTTTTGCTTTGTTTTTTTTTCTCCAGGACCTCTGAGGCCTGATGTTTTGCCTACTTGTAAAGCTGTTATTGCTTCTTTAACATGTGGTAAAGAACAATTGACCATTAGGACAGGAAGCGCAAAGTTATTTGGGCAAGATTCTGAGCTGGTGTAAGGCCACATCTGGAATAGGGTGCTATGCAGGTTCATGCTGGCTGAGAGTTCAAGCTAATTTATAACAAGTATTTGCTGTGGAAGAGATCCTATGTTCGAGTTGTTTTACAACAGAGATTTGCAATTTCCATGCTGATTTCATGCCATGCTAATTAAGTCACTGGGCAGACAATGACAGTATTTAAATTAAGCATGCAAATGGCTGTGGTGTTGAAAGATACTGTTTCATTAGTATCTTCCATTCTCAAACATTATGATGCTTTTCATGGCCAAATACACCCACACAACTGAGAAGGAACATGAGGAAAATAAACTGTGTGTATAGATTTCCACGTGTTGCCATTCTGGTGTTAAAGAGCTGCATCACTTCTGGTCAGGGGGTTTTGACCCTGGCCAGTCTGCCGTGTCTGCCCCAACCTGTCACTGTGACTGAGGACTCAATGGGCCTTTCTAGGCAGCAATAAAAAAGTAGGAATAACCAGTGCTTTTTACTAACATTGTGTGGGCAACACTTATACAGATAGGAGAAAAATTTTCCAGGGGAAGAAGTGTCAGTTTTACATAGAAAGATTGATAAATGATCATAGAGTCAAAATAGGAACACACCCCTTCCACCAACACTTCTAAAATGTTTTTATGTTCATAAGGTTTTTAAAAGACAAAACCCAGAAAACTCATCTTAGCCCTAAGTCTAAATAAAAAATTATTTTTCAGATGCATTTTTTCTCCAACGCAGTGTTGCTGTAAATTCCTTATCAAGAAATAAGAAAGAAATGAACTTCTCTTTTCAGATCAAGAGAGCAGCTTTGGCAATGACTGTATTAATTCATCTTTCCATTCCAAACATCATCCATCATGCTTTACATCCCTTACACCGGATTGCAGAAAACATACCACAAATTCTACTTGGAACAGCAATGCATCTTGAACAAAGCTGACTAAACTCAAAATTAACTTTTCAACAGCTGCATGTTAAAAGGAAAACCAATGAAAGAAAAACAGCAAGCTCTACTGAACAAACATCCCACAGTTAAAAAAAAATATGTTTTGATTGATGAAGGAAAAAGCCATGACATTTTAGGTGGCTTAAAAGAAATTTCAAGGATCATATTAAAAAGAAATTTGGCATTCTATTAAAATATAGTTATCCCAAGAGATAACTGGAATATACTGGGAAAATAGGGCATAGTCTGGCTTTTCCCATTTCTCAAAGTAGTTCATTAAATTTTCTTTTCTTCATCTCAGGTCCCCAGTTGAGGGAGTTTACCTTTAGGATCATCAACTTTCTTGGTTGTGAAGCAGCTCTAATCCACTTACTTGATCCTCCTGCAATCAATTAATGGCTGACTAATCCTGTGCTGGCCAGGCACAATGTGGAAAACTAAATGTATCACATTATCTACAAGAAAAGTACTCAGGAATCTAAATCTGAATCCAAGACACTTTTACCTCTACAGAAAGGTCAGGATTAAACACTCAGTAAGATTTATGATATCTACAAAACCAGCAAGGTAAGCTCCAAGGAGAAGCAATACCTTTCATCAGATCAACAGATCCAGCTGGAAAAAGCAGACAGCATTTCAGGCACAGAGACCCAGTGCAACTATGGGCAACACCTGAAGTTTAGTGAAAATAAGTCTTTTAGCATTAGACATCTACACAAATAACCCTTACTGAGATAATTTTTTATACTGTTTATGAGAAACATTTTCATGGTGTAATTAGAAATGAATTTTTAGCTTTTCTTTTTATTAGAGCAACCCATAGGAATTTGTATGCTAGAACTAATAATGCAGATGTATTTGTCAAAATTACTTATATTTGTATTATTGGAAGCCTCTGTCCAGTCTCACAGATTTTTAAACTGAGTACATTGATTCCAGAGGGTCATTGGTCTTTTTCCAATGGCTTATTTTCTATTTTTACAGACAATATGAATCACATGCTATCATGAGAAAATGTAGGTCAATGGAATCACAATAGAAAATGCAACTTCCTCTTGAGTGAACCTGCCAAGTGAATGTCTTTACTTGTAGTACTTTGGATGCTACTTTAAGGGCATCCTTGTAAAGCAGTACCTCTTTGGGAGAAGCATCATGCTGCTATTCTTGCTTGTATGCGCCTGAGCTCGTTTATCTCCTTCCAGTCCATCATGTAGGCAACAAGATGGCACAAGTGTTCCCATGGGAATATGATGCTTGTGTATGTCATCCTGCCTGAATTTTGTCCTGAATTTCCACTACCCCCGTGCATTAGCGGTGGGATTCTCGAATATTTATGCAATTCTAGTTGCCTACAGCTGGACAAACCCATGGCAAGTTCCCCCTCTGTGTATATTAGCTACCATTGCTGTACTCTATCCTATATTATTTCTCCTTCAGATATAGAAAGAGGAGTGCAGTGTAAAATCATGGAGACAAAAACAAAAGAAGCCATAAAAGCACTGAGCAGCTCAATGCAATGCTATTGTTTTCTTCACAGACAGCCCTGCCAGCACAATGAGGTGTGCTCACACTGAAAAGAAACAGACCCCTTCTGAGTGGCCAGGGCCCCAAGGCTTCTGCTTGTGAGGCTGCTGGTGCTCATGGCTTGGGCTCTGGAAGAAAATTGCTGGGACCTTCTTGTCTTACCTCCCTCCTGGGCAAGTGCAGCTTCCTCCTCTCTGGGTGGTCTTTCCAGCTATGGAGGTCTTGTCCTTTTGCTCTGGTGTGACCCAGGAGTGAACTGGCCTGATTAAATGTACTTGCCTTTCCTTTGAAAAAGAAAGGGTGAAAACAGATAGATCCAAGTTATGATGACAATGCATTTATATGAAAAAAGTAAAGACAGTGCACTTGTTTGTAGAAATCAACAGCATTTCACCCCTGTGATACTTCTTTCTTGAGAGGCCGCAATTGTCAGATCAAGCTTTTCAAGACATGTCATTTCCAGAAGAGAGGATTTAGGCACACTCTTGATCGTGTGCTTCTGTTTATTCTGTGTAAGGGATCTAGGACACCTGTGTTAGTTTTAAAGCTACTACATGTACAGCACTTGACTGCTATATTTTGGCAAGTCCCAGCTGTTATTTCACATGTGTGAACTAAGAAAATACCCAAGGTAAACACAGACTTAGAAGAAGTACCAAAAACATTTACAGTAAAGTGCAAGTATGGCCCAGTATGTTAACCTGCTAATATATACAGTGTGCTGGCCCTGATCTATTTCCCTTTAGAGAGGGAAAGGAAAAGAGATGTAAAAAAGCCTGTATGAAGCACCACAACTGGTTACCAGTTATTTCTCCTAAAGCAGCAGCACTGGTATGAATTGTTTTTCTCTTATTTCTCTTTACTCACAGTTGTTACCAGCCAAGCTTACCCAAATGTGGGCAATGCAGAATAGAAACATTTTTTCCTGTTCATTTTGTGCATCTGACAGCATTTAAATTAAAAATCAGTTTAAATCCAGATTACTTACATGTGTGCACATGTTCACACTCCCCCTCTACATACACAATGTTAAAAAGACATTACTGATGATCATTTATTTTTCTCTGCTCTTGCTGCATTTCATAATATCCCTTCTCTCTTGAAATACTGCCAGAGAAGATTGTCTTTAATAAACTTCAATGGTGTCAAAAGAACCTCAGGAAATGAGGACTGAGGTGAACCTAAGGTCCACTGTGTGCCACCAGGACTCTGATTATACGTACTGCTTTGTACAGGAGGCAAAGATCTGCACCCCTGATGTCTTGCCTCCAAAATCCAATATTCTGTCCTCTTTCTGTCTCCTCTAATTAAAGCTAATAATTTTGACCTGCTTGGTTTCTTCTCCAGAAGTTATGTTCCTTTACAACCTCCTCTTGCTCACACTCAGTTTTGAGTTATGTCTCAGAAACTCTTAGATTTCATTAGAAATGGGTTTCACTAGAAAAACAGGGCTACTTTATCTCCATGATTTCCCGTATACGGGTCACATCCTTTTAAGTACAGTCATCAGCTCTGTAAATACTATCCTTAGAGGTAAGCTTTCCAGCTGCCTCCTGACATGTCCTGACGTAACCACCCTGTAGTCTGTGAGCCAAATCTTCTATGGGGCAAACAAATAAAAAAATGAGCTATTGATTCAAATTAAATGAGTCAAACAAGGAATTTCCAGGCAGCAACCTGAACTCAGATTAATGTTTCCTGAGGTATTTCAGACAGGAGCCTAGCAGGTATGAGAAACTGTAGTAAAAAAGGTTAGCTCTTCAATAGTGACAAGTATAAAATTTTTTAATGTGTTTGCAGCACTTTGTGTATCCAGGATCAGCTCAAGATCCAAAGGAACATTTCCCAGTGTTTTTAGCTCTCACTTGCTAAATTAATTCCTGATGCAAATGAGACCTGTTCTGATGAAGTTATGCAAGCTTGCTGTGTAATAACCACATGCTGTTTTGTGATTAACTAATTTCTCGCTCAAAAGCTTTCAGGAGTAAAAGACAAGTATTGTATTTGTCCCATGTTTGACATGGCAACTTTCAATTGAAATATCATGTCCCTCTAATTATAGGTGCTTCAAACTCAGTAATGTTTTGCTTACATCAGTCACTGATCATTCACTACTTCCATTCATCATAATCCAGGATTGCTCTAGTTCTCTCAGCAGTAATTCTAGCTGTCTTTCATCATTCTTACAGAAAACATATACGAACAATTAAATCTCTCAGCAGAATGAATCAACCTCATCTGGAGATTTATGAAAGCATTGCAATAAAAGGATCATGTATATATTTATGTGAGCAATAGCAATGAATAATTATGTAAATATCTGATAACAATATGGCTCATTTTGTCAATGGTGAAACGCTAATTTGATTTGATTCTTGAGAACTTCCTGCATAACCTGAAAAGAAGGAGAGGTGGGGAAAAGACAGGGAAAAGGCACATGTGCTTATCTATAGAAGTTCACAGAAAGGCCCCTATGCAGTCCAATCTATAAAACATTCATTTACTATAGTGACATAATCATGAAATATTTAAATATAATATTTAGAAACAACAAAGTACATCCCATTACTTTAAGGCAAAGAGACCAGGTCCCCAAGGCAGAGAAAATTTTATCTCACTCATTTCTTATCCTTGCAGGTTTGTACCTGCTGACCTCTGATCAACAATCTGCACTGTCCATTCTGTTGTACCTGCTCTGATGACTTGTTTGAAGTCCTGCAGAAAATCTGTGTGAGGGCAAGCAATGAAGAAAGATCTTTCTGCCCCATGCTGTAACCATGAGGCCATCCTCCTATGCTGGAGCCTGAAGACATCACAGTATCACCTGAAAGGCACTTTTATAGCTTTCCATATATTTTAGTCAACACAGCTTTGCAATACTAGAGAACAAGCAGTAAGTACAATGGTTTGAGGCTGATAGCTCTTCATGAAATGTTTACATCAGGTTGATACTGGCTTAATGTTGTCTTTACAAGCTCCCAGTAAGGTGATTTTTATGTCCTTCCAAGCCTTGAAAGAAAGAAATGAGGCTTAGCATTAGCTTCCTAAAGAATACTGTTGTGTTTCTATAAAGAAGGAACATAACTGGTGGATAGCTGTCTATGTGTAGATGATGTTAATAATGAAGAACTGTAGGGGTGCTCATTTTGTGTATGCTTATACAACATGAAGTAACAGGAACAAGAGAAAGGAGGAGATGCAAAGCTACAGAAAGAAATTGGCTTGGTTGCAAGATGTAAAAAAAACCCCAAACCACTCTAGAATACAGAGCATGCACAATAAAATAGGAAAACAGGATTTGATGAAGCTAGTGCTCAGGCCTCCATCCTATAGACTACTAGACGAAACCAATCCTTGTGATGTAGATTTCTCTCAAGATAGAAAATTTTATAACTCACCAGCAAGACACACTTCGATATAAAAAGATGATAATTAGAATCACAGAATGATTTAAACCTTCAGAAGCAGGGCTAATGTTGGTTCAGATTTAGTGTTCATGCCTGAAGTTCCTAAACCAAGGAACACGAGTTTATTTCAATTTTATCCTTATATGATCTCTCAGTACTTCAACTATAGCTTATACACAACAACTGAAAATGGATAAACAGACTCCCAGTGGTCCTTTCACTGACCTCCAGGATTAAGTATCATTTACTCTTTCTAACACTACAATGTTCATACAGTTAATGATACATCATCCATGCCTTGATCCTTCTAGCTCACAGAGATAATGGCTGAGAAAGAGGAATTGACTTTAATTTTCTGCTTTGCATGACATGACAGAAACATTCTTCCAAGAACAAGTAGGTACTGAAAGAAAGCTGTTTTGGGGGTACAAAGCCTTAGAAAGGACCTTTTCAAGGAGTGAGATCCATGCAGAACTATCAGTGTTATGAGAGATTAGTACTGAATAGAGCAGAGCAGGGATTATCAGTTAGAAAAAGAAAGTGTGGAGTCTTAAAAGAAACAGTCTATCTTTATTGCCTTTTAAATCAATTAGGGATCAGACCACCAGCATTTCTACATCCTGCTTTTGCTCATGGTACTCATAGATTATAAAAACATTGACATTTCACTTACAGTTGATAAGACTTTTTTTTTTTTTTAAAGGACATTATTTTTAGGTGCACTTTTTTTATAAGTAGTGTTGTAGCAATGTTGGTCTAAGGGTAAAACCAAGGCCAGATGTGTACAGAGTATTTTTTAAAATTAGACTAACTAAATTAGTTGAAAAAAATAGACAAGATTTAGAACATGCCATCACTCTTCAGGTAAAAGGAATAAAACATCCTCAATTGTATCAAGCTAAACTGTGGAAAGAGATGAACAGCATGGTGACAGTCAGTGACCCTGTTGTTCAGGCTTACTGGGAGAAAGAGGCATGAAACCTGTCTGTTGTCTGCACTGTTCCAGAGGAGTCCCCCTTTATGATTCCTGATACTGAAGGAGTTTGGGGATTGGTGTCCCCAGAGACTGTATGGGACAGGACTGGTTTTCCTCTTTTTGGAGTCTCCTGCATGACAGGCTGCTTTTGACAGCGCTTTTATACCTGTGGAGGGAAGTTAGGAGGCAGACAGACACCTTGCTGGTTGATGCACACATTCAGGGTGGATTTAAGTCTTTGAAAAAAGGAGACGTGGAAGAACAGAATCACAGTCTTTATAAATCCTGCAGATGGCATTGCTCAAGCAAGCATGTTTGAATTCTGCATGAAAAGAAAAACATATCTGAATAAAAGCTATCCAAGCAAAAAAAAGCTCCTAACAGTTGGCGTTTTCTACTTTTTAGTGTGTTTTGCCTGAGATTCAGCTACACTTAGTAACTGTATATAAAACAAAGTTTTGTGTCCTGAAACCTTTGTATCTTTGCTCTGTAAAAGACAATAAATAAATAGGAACACTAATAAAACGTTTTAATTTGGATGAGGAAGCAGGGATTTAATAAATGGCACCTAAGTATAGTTTTAAAAATAAATGCTCTCTGTTTGTAGACTAGTCTGTTCCCATTCTATTGTAATTAACAGAGATGTGATCACTAATATTTCACAAGGACACTAATCCAGCCAGGCAATATAAACAGTTGGCTCTCAGTGAGCCAACAACAAGGACTGAAAAAGAAGGTAATGGCAAATGCTGTGCATTAGAAATCAATGCATATATTGCATTTGCAAATATTGCAAAGTTCTGCAAAGTTACATGCCAACTGTGATCAGCCTGGAAAGGTGTGGACAAAAAGGGCTAACACTACAGAGAAACTAATAATTTCAAAATTTTCTCAAGTATTAATATAGTGTTAATTTTCTGGAATGGCTGCCATCAGAAAAGATGGCATTTCACAAGTGATAAAAATGTTGATTATGTCCTTAGCTTTTAATATTTTTTTAGCATTTACATCTTGATACACTGGCGTGTGGGGAGACAATTGCAGAGTATCCAGCTTCAGGATGGGAGATGAGCACAGACACTCCTCTCTGGAGTGGACCCATCCCGTGAGAAGCAATTGAAATGACAATGCACACCTGTGGTTTTCCATACAATGAATGAGACAGAGTGAACAGCGCTTGGGAAGGGCTCCTTTGGGAACTCTGGCAGGCTGTTTGTCAGATTTATTTCAGACCTTGGCAAATGTCTTAATCTTCCTTTGGCTCATTGGATAGCTACTCAGCAATGATTATGCTGGTTAAAAAGTTCTTGAGAAATTTTTAAAATTCACACAAAATCATCTCCACAAAAAAAAAAAAAAAAAAGGATATCTACATTTGCTCCAGAGAGTTGAAGATGCTCAGAATCAACAAACAATGATTTTTTTTCCTTAAAGATTACACTTGGGCAATTAATGTTTTTTTCTGTAAATCTTTTGAAACAGATAATATTAGCAAGATTTTTCTGTTTATCTTCCTGTAAAATATATACACACATTTATAGGGTGTGTGTATTTATGAATATAATTATAATTTATAAAAATATAATGCAATTATAGTGTAGTGATTGTTATGATGCTTAATAATGACATGCAGTGTTAAATTATACCCAGCATTTAATTTTCCTCTAACAGGGGAAAAAAAAAAAATGGACGAACAGCCAACATGTCAGGCCTGTTGCTATTGGTGGCACCTTGAGACAAATTTTGCTATTTCTGAGGCTGAGGCCCTTTCCAGAAGCCAGCAGGAGACTCAGAATGAGTCTGCCAGGGCATCCAGTAGCACTGCAAAAGCTCATCTGCCCCATTCACCTCCCTGCCACAGGGTCCCCCAGCCTCGGGTGAAACCATAGGACCCTGAAAGGAGAGGTGAAGAAGCATGGCAGTGATGGAGCCAGGCTTCAGTCCTCACTGCTGCTGCCTTTTCTGTGGAATCCTTTTCCCTGAGTAATGTAATGTTCCTAATCCCTCAGTGATGTAGTGTAATGCCTGTATTTAAAAATCACTACAGGATAAACCACAACTCCTTGGCACCCTGATCCTGATGAAGACAAGCCTTAAACTCCACCCATTCACATACCTGAAATTATGTGGGCATTTGGTTGCTCACAGTGCAAGTTTCGTCCTCAACTTGATTTGCAAGAAACCCTTGCAGTGAAAATACATGTGCAAGCTAGGTCATGGTGCTGTTCTGCAGGAAATGGGGAATCTGAAAACAAAAATACCTTTTGCAAGTTAGGAATGATTCCGTTGATATAGAAAATTATCTAAGTGCTAGTTTGTCCCTCTGTGAGCTGTTTGTGTGTGGACACCTTGGCATAATATTTACTGAGTCCAAACACATTTTCATCATATGCTTAGCTGCTGAGGTGATTTATTTTCTGGATGTCATGATGTCATTAGCAGGTTAATGCTGGGGGTGGACAAAAAGCGGTCATGATGTGCTCTCCTAATTAATTGCCTCCTTCCCAAAACCTTTTCAAGTCTGGCAAAGTCACAAGATTGCAAGGAGAAAGGGAAGCTTATATCCAGTGAGGCAAGGGAATGTCCAGCCCCAGGGCAAGAGTGTGCACATTCATCCTGTATCAGGTGAGTCTGGGAGGGAACGGTGCCAGACCCTCAAGCCATTCTGCAGTACAGCAGGCAGATTACTCTTAATACAAAAAATGTGAACCATGATAAATGGGAGCAGATTTTAGCTGTGATAGTCCATGTAGCCTTCCATGCCTGAGTTAATTCTTTGATGGAAGTCTGAGCTTTTTGTATTGCTGACAGATACATTTCTGTTCATATGGGTGATTTTATGAAAAGTAATGATATAAATTAAAAAAAAAATAAGCTTCTCCAATTCAGATTCCTGTAAATGAAACATGTAATTTTAACAGGTCAAAATACTGCATTCTGCTTTAAAACTGTTGCTATATTCAGTTCCAGCAGAAAAAGGTAGCTCAGGTTTATGATGTTTAACATATATGAGTTTTATTCTATTTACTTCTTCTTTAAAAAGATGTAAAGCAAAAGAAAACTCGAATACCCTAAGTCAGAAAATCCAAAAACCTAGCCAAAAGAAATGTATCTGTCCACTTTTTAGTGAATTAATGCATTGTCCAAAGCACATGTGCTTTGTACTTACATAGGTCTTTCTTGCAGCGGTTCCAGCTGTGCAGTGTAGGACCACCTGGAATAACAATGGAGCCACTAGAATTACTTTTTATGCATATACAGCAGCCAGGATTGGGTTCTATCTGTGTACAAGAAAGCTTTTGCTTTTGAAGATGTTCCCAGCCAGCAACACCTTCATGAATAGCAGAAGTTGTAATTTAAATGCTTGGGTTGTGTCTCACATCTGTTTGGGTCCAGCACACTGTAATTAGTTCTCTTGATTAAATCTACTGCATGACAGGGAAACCCTATGAAAGAAAGTCTGTCTCTAACATTTCAGTTAGATGGTAGAATTTTATACGTGTTCCTTACTCTTAGCCTCCAGTAGAAATCACATTCTTTGAGTTATGGATAAGTCCCAAGGCCGAAGGCAGCCAAATTTCTGTCTTCCATTACCCAATAGGAAATGGGAAAAATTAAATGTATGCAGAGTGGTGCAGTTAGTCAACACCACATCTGAACCCTTCCCAGTAATTCAACAGAAAGAGTTAGGGGAGGGAATGAATAAGGAAATTACTATGCTACAAAGCATTCTGCAAAAGTTTTACAAGAGCATAGTCCATTAAATCATGATAAGAAACTTGATTTGATTGGCAGCTGGCAGGAATATTAAGTGCATCTATTTTAATACCTGTGTACTTCTAAAATATTCCAAATCCCACTCCCCCCCTTTTTTTCCCCCTATACTTTCTGTAGTGACAAAGCCACCTTTTTTATAAGAAAAAAAAGGCATTTAAAATGTCTGTTTCATGCCTTCCAGAGTCAGGGCATTTTTTTTCTACTTTTTAATATGATTAATAGCTCTAACAGGTATTTTCAAAGCCAAACAGCTGGGTTATTGCTCAAGAAACAGCTGTTTCATTGCTAAATATATCCTTATTTCACCAGCCATCAGCTTGCTGAAGCTTTGCTGCTTACTTGCCTTTAAACATTTGCTGATAGTGAGAAAGTCCTGGTACTTAATCATAGCTGGTGCTACAAAAGCCGGAGCTACTTTGAAAAAATAATACACACAGAAAAACATTGGCAGAAGGCTTTTTTCTTTGAGGGTGGGGAGGTTTTTTTTTTTGTTTCAATGCCACACATTAGGTTGCAACCAGATGTTCATGTTATAGATCCTGCCTGGATTAAAAAAAAAACCCACCCACACAAAAAAACCGCCCTTTTCATTCAAAAATGTCAATATCATTTAACAGCAAATGTAATATAATTACAGTATTCAATAAACATTTAACAAGACACAGACATTTTCTGCAAGAAAATATTACTAGAGTGAGCCTTTTAGCAGTTTAGCAGTTAAATTAGTAATTTCTTTTATAACATCTGGCGAGCAGTCTCTAATTTCTAAAGTTTTGGAACAAAGAGACATCAGGCAGATTTTGAGTTATGAATAATTTGCCAGTTGTTTACCTTTATGCCAATCTAATTCTCCACTGCATAGATGCAATTGAATACATTACAAATGTGTTTTCCATAAAAATCCCTAAAATGCAGGAGGGGGAAGGTAGAGAACGAGCTCAAGCCACTCTGGCCCTTCACAGGCCACGCCTGTCACCATCCTCCTCACCTCTCCCAAATTGTGATGGAGCCTCAGCACCCCACTCTGAACTCCCAAAATTCAACATTGCCTCTGTGCACTGAGTCAAACCAACACAGTTGACCTTAGTAGAAACCTTTCCATAAACTGTGTGGATTTGGGATCGAGTCCAATGAGGAGCCCTTGTGGCAAGAGGAGTTTCTCAAGAAGTGGGAGAGAGGCAAGGGACCATCTGGGTGGAAGAGGACAGTCCCAGGCACCTGCTAACGTGCTTCTGGGCAGCCTGGGGACACGACCCATGGAGTAGGAAAGCTTCTTCCACAAGGAGCTGTTGCCAAGCCACTAAACCCTTCACTGTGCTGAGAGCTCTCTCTGGGTACCATTACTCCCTAATATTCCGGTACTTCTCACTCCAGGTTTTTCCTAACTTGGCTGAAGATCTCGGATGACTTTGTGGCTATTACCCTGCTCCTTGCAGCTCAGGGCTTGTGGGCACCACAGCTGCAGTGGCTGCAGTGATCCTGCCTCTGCAGGACTTAGGTCAGCCCACCACATCTACTGTGCCCACTTCTGTCCACCGCAGGGGTTGGGTTCATCCTGCATTCCACCCTCTGCAATCCTGTGTGTTGGGACAAGAGCACCAGCAGGTAACTGACCTGCATCCAGTGCTCTACAAGCCACATGCTGGAAACAGTGTGGGGGACATTTCTCTAAGCTATGGATTTCCAGAATGCAGCAGTTAATTTATTGCCCCTTATCTCGAATGGATGGTAATACAGAAGTTAATTAAAATTACTCTTTGTCTTTGTGTCATCCATCAAATATACAAGATTTTGTATATTTTAGATGAAAGGTTTAATTATTAGCTAATTTTTAAGTGCCATAATTTTTATTCTTTAATCCTAAAAATTAAATTTACAAGATTTTTTAATGTATGTGTTCCATACATGCTCATAAAAACTTCTGAAAAATTCTGTCCATAAAGATGGTCTTTTAAAATATGCCTCCAGTTTCTTAAAGTATTGATGTTGAAAGCCCAGAAGAAAATCTCTTCTTGTGGGTGCTTTTGTTGTGTGCTGTGGCAAAGCATGGCTGGATCTCATTTGCCTTGTGCTGTCCATTCAATAACACCAGCTGAGACTGATGCAAATATAGGCCAGAATGTTATTGGATGTAAAGCACAATAGTGAATTTTTAACCCATCAGATCCTTTCCTTTTTCTGCCTGCTTTCTTTTTTTTTTCCCCCCAAAAAAAGTTCAGAGGAGGCAAAAATACAGCACACAAACTTGTGGAGGTTTTGTGCTTTGCTAGATCATCTAGTGCACTTCCAGTTCCCCTGCAGGTCATGAAAACATAAACAGTCCTTAAAGAGGAAAGAGAGAGAAAAGAAGAAACAGAAGCTTAAGCCAGGCTTTGTTTTGCTCTCAGTAATTCACTTCCACATGTGAGAAGTGAACAATACTTTCTTCTATAGCCTTAAACCCTAAAGAAAAGCTACATAGCAGAAAGAAACAACATGTTTGCAAGCACCAAGCAGCATCAGAAATTAGAGACAGTACAAATCATTTTCTCTTCAGAGACCAAAACAACTTTGGATCAGTAGGGAAGGGCATCCTGAGTTAAAAATTTGCTAAGGCATTGAGGGACTGAAGAGCATTTTGTGCCTTTGATGGTAGAGGATCAGTTGTTTGCAATGATAGAAGTGCACAGTCTGTCCAAGTTCTGTGTTCCCTTCACTGCAGATGGCTCGTGCTCTAATGACTGTAAATAGCCCTTGTGACCACCACAGGTAGCAGGACTCAGCCTCCTCATGCCTGTAGGAGTGCACCTCATTGCTACCTGCTAGGCCAAGAAACAGGAATGCAAATGGAAATAGGCAGAGGTTAGGGTCACTAATTCAGTGAGATGAGAGACATTTTAATGGAGAAGGTAATTTTTTTTGGGGTGGTGATAGTTGTGTGGGATCCTTCTTTCTTTTCTTTTCTTTCATGGTATGGCATTTCTCTGGTGCAGAGCAGCAGAGCATATCTGGGATGTGACGCTCTGTGGTAAGTGCTCCATCCAGCTGCAATATAAACAGAGCTTTTCACAGCACATTCTAAAGCTGTAACATTAAGGAGAATAATGGACAATGCCTTTTGATATCTTTGTGTAAACGAAGAATTTTATTACAGTGAATTACCATGTTAATTTATGAAAAGTAAACAAAACCAAGTGCAAAACTGATTCAATGTATAACCTAACTTTCCTGGTGCCTAACGAGGTGACAGTGATGGAATCAAAACAAATATCTTTATGTTTCATAAATGTAGGGAAAAATACTTCTGTGTTTAATCACTGCCTGGAGTCACTGACAATGCTGGCACACCAACGCCACAGATTTTAAAGTAACTAAAAGTCACTTTGTCTAGTGGCTGAGGATGTAGGCAAACTCACTGTGGACCACCATGGGTTGTAAGATAACAAGGATGCAGGGAAATGGCAGATAAGGTTCAGAAGCACTTGGACCATTCTACACATAAGTAATATACTTTGCCCCGTCATTGTTCCCCCATTCATCTATAAAGTATTCCAGAAGTAAAACTGTGCAAAACGCTTCCTACAGAGCACCTCCCTTGGGCCAGAACTTTTCTTTGACTTCCAAGGTAATCTTTTTTTTTTTTTTTGAAGACGACATTGAAGCCTGGGCCCATAGAAGACAAAAGGTTACCTCTAACCCTAACACATTATCCATCTCGAACTGGCAAGTTTCTTCCTGTGATGGTATTAACTAGGTGCAGGTGCCCTAATAGGCCATTTCTCCAGGAAACTGTGATCATGTGAAAAGCTGCAACCCAGGGTAAACCCTCAATAGGAGCATTGTCCAGACCTCTCTGGGACAATTTGGATGCATCTTCAGCTCTTTATGTGTATACTTTCACTCAAGAGGTGTATGCATATTTGCTGTTTGCAGACATTTGGGGTTAAAGTGGCTACAAGGGCATAATAAACAGGTCATGGTGTGCTGATGTACTCCCTGCTAGGAGAGCCTGAGGAGGAGACTCCACCACAGCTGCACACTGAAGAGTGTTTCTGTGCACAGACAGGAACTGGCAAACTTGGTTCTTCACAGCCATTTCCAGTCCAGTTCCATAAACAGTCATGCAGTGCAACAGAAAAATCAATAACGTACCAATTAGTACACTACATCTGGCTAAATTTAGCATGAGTCCAAGAGATATGACATAAAATTAGCTTAATTCTTATGTCTGTGGATTGGACCTTTGTGTTCTTAAAAACTATCGGGAGGCCAGCCATTTGTGTCCCCTACACCTTATGAGCTTTACCTGGGAAAAAAGACAGAAGGCACAGCCTCCCTAGCAACACTCTTTTTCCCTGTCTTGTTTCACAACAGAAATTTTTGCAGTGAAAGTAACTTTTTTAATATGGAAACTTAACAGGGAAACTTGGGAACCCCTGGCAGACTTTGGCATGGCAATTCCAATTGCTCTCTACACAGCCAGAGCTTAATATTGTACCAAAAGTTGTCAGTTGGCAGCAAATGACTAAACTAGAGCTGGGAAAGAGTCTGCTTGTCACTGTCCCTACATTTCTTAGTCTGATCAGGGGAATCCACGGTGTTGGCAAGACTCTAGCAAACAGTCAGGGCCTTGGACTCAGCCTCTTCTCGAGCTGCCAAGACATAATCACTCTAACATCCTGGACAGCCTAACCCTGCCTCCTTTTTAATAAGCTCCTACATAGGAAACCATTTATAGATAAAATAAAGGAAAATTATTGCGCTCTCTTCATATTCCTGAAGAAGGAAATAGAAGCAAAGTAAATTAAGTCCAATTTGCATGGACTTTTGAACATGAACAGTTTTGGATATAAGCTATGGAGCAGGCATAGAATGTTGTAGGCTTTATAGTCAATATTTTATTAAATTTTTCCTTGTAAATTTTGCCATGTCTTTATTGCATTCATTCAATAATGGCAGGACTTTCCTGTAGCTAACTCTATGCCTTGAAATCTCCCTCCTTGTTAACCTGTGACTGCAGTCTAATGCAGAGTGTCTGCCATGCAATACAATAAGGGTAGATTCAGGTACCAAGGTGATTGTATTTTTTATTAAAATACCATTTTATGTGCTCATTTTCAAACTGATGACTGCATTTGCAACACCTAATTGCCACCAGTATCTACAAATACTTTGCATTTAATGGAAATATCAAACTACGTTCCTTATTTTGGTTGAAGCAGTAGGTTGTATTAAGCAGTGTAAAATCCCATTTTATGAAATTTCATAGAAATATAGATATAACTTTGCCTTCTCCATTCTTGTTTGAACTTTATACTTGCTATATTGCAGGGCTTTAATAATTTTTTCATGGTAAGTCTCAAAATATTTCTGTTGCATCAGGGAGCTAGGCAGTTCCATTGTGGCTAATTTAACACCTGTAAATTGCCATGGCTACCAACGAAAAACTCTGGTTTTATAGGGTAAATATCTCTTTAATATTTTAAAGTAGTGGTAGATTTGGATCCACTGGTTGCATCTTATATTAAAAATTCTATTAACTTTATTCATCAACACACCATCAGGGAGCGCACAACCTCTCACACTTTTTAAGGCCAGGAGGTAAGCACTTTGGTCAGCCAAGTCATACTCTACTACATAGATCCTCAGCTAATAATGGCTGAATTGGAATTGTTTTAAAGATCCAAGACACTTTTGCTGCCTACAAGGTCAAACAAGAAAATAGTTGAGCTATCTGAAGATTTCACTTGAAGCCTTGATTAAAAGAAAGATCTGTGTCATCTTTGGTTCTGTCCATCACTCCACAGCTGCATCAGACCTGACTTTTGGTAAAAACTAGCAAGGATCTGGAGGTCATCTTATGTGCAGCCAAATCATCTACCCCTCAATTATCCTGTAAATGCAGCTTTGGACTTGCTTGAGGCAAAGAGCCTTGTCTACATCAGGAATGAAATGGCCCAGTGTTCACAGCCCTGTCATCCAGGCTACAGCCTAATCAGAGGCATGACTCATGGACTTTAGCTTGCCTTATAAAACAAAATCAATTCACAGCAATGCAAACCAAAGATTATAATTCTTCAAAACTCATAGAACAGGCAGATTCCATACAACTGGGATTTTTAGTGCCCAAAGATATTCTTCATATATCTGCAATGTGAGTATGACATTCCATAAGTGATGCCTGACATTAGAGCATATTCACTTTACAGGGACACAGCTGGAACCCAGCAGCTGGAACACCTGCAGAGGTGAACCCAAAGGGTTTCAATTTCATCCTTATTCCATAAGGATTGCACTTCAAGGAGACAATGAAATTCCATAGTTTGCAGGGATGTGAGCCTGCCTCCATCTCTTAAGCAAACAATTAAAAAAACAATAAGGGTACAACTGCCAATAAAAAAGCTTTCTAGTACAGTAAATTAGTTTTGAGCCAAATTCTGGATGACATTTAGGTGACATGACTGGTTGAGTTCATTACTGCAGAGGCACTTGGTATAAAGAGAAGTGTCAAGAGGGTATGAAGAATGACAGAAAACAAAAAACAAACTAAATCAAACCCTCTAACCTCTGCTTTGTACTTTGGATGCTTCTCTTGAATGCTTGGACACCTCTGTACATGTACAGAGTCCTCCTTTCAAAGGCTGCAAACATTTTGCAAAAGGCCCACTAGGAAAAGTTTGTAACATAGCCAGATATATTTAATTCACCCTTCTGATTTAATGGGAACTGGTCAGAAAGGTCTCATGAAAAATATACAACACTTTCAGACTGGAAAAAAAAAGGAAAACAGTTTGGAATACATTGAAAGGAGAAATAAGAATGTGGGAATACAACCGCACTGATCTCTTTGATAATGAATCCAGTAGGAATGTTACTTATCTTTATATGTGTGACAAGATTGTGGGATTTCCTTTTTAGCGAGTCCCTTCAAAAACAGAAGACTATGACAGGAAAAATGGGTGCTGCTAATTGAGATGAGGAAGGCTTCCTGACATGTACTGTATGTGTCTTGGCAATCCTGAGTGGAAATTCTTTAAAAAAAAGAATGGGGAGATGTTTTTTGCAGGACACATAAATGCAAGTCTGCCATTCCATTGGGTTTAGTTTAGTTCTACAGATTTTCTCTATTAAAATCAAACCCAAACAAAAGACCTAATTCTTCTTTCATTTATACACACACCATGTATGTTATAAGACAAATCCACTGAAACCAGGGTTTGTGAGACTGAAACCAAGTGTTATACTCACAAAAGATGTGCTCAGGTCCTGTGTACCAAGGCAGGACTGGATCTGGAAGTATTTGTGTAGTGTCAACTCTATATAACACCTATTCATTTCTGACTTACTCAGGAAAAAAACCCAACCCCTCCAAAAAACAGAATAAGATCCTCTCTTTAGGATTGCACAGAATACATCCATAGAACAAATCTTGGTATTGAGGTGTATTAGTCATCTTACTTTGTTCTACATTTCCTATCTTCTGTTTTTATTTGTTCTTCCTCACTTTACTATTGCTCTGCCTTCTCCTTTTCTAGGCACCAAGTGTCTGTCTGATTCAATGAACTTGCATTTTTGTCGACTTCTCACAAATCAGTTCCTTTTGAAGAATTTACACTGAGAGAGTTTTTTTTTGTGCTCTTACAAAAAACCAAACCCAATACCTGTTGAAAATCAGAAAAGCTTTGGGTGCGGAAAATCAAAAAAAGCTAGGTGTGCTGAAAGGCAGTAAATATGCATTTCTGCTCTATTTTTTCCTAGAACACCTGAAAGAAGGTGCAGATATATTTTATACAATAGGGCTTCTTAAGAGTGGAGATGTAGTAGTTGCATAGCTACCTTTTCTGAGGCAGTTCGGAGACGCGAGTTTCTTCTAAACGTTAAACATTTTTTCTTTGAGTGTTTCAGAACCAATTATTTTTTTTTTTAATTTTTTTTAAAGTGTTAAAAAAATAACAGAACCAAACGAGCAAAGGTTCCACCAGGACGCGAAAAAGCTGCCCAAGGATTCTAAGTCTCCTTTCACGCACGGGGAGCCTGAGCTCAAACCCTGCTGGAGGTGGCGGAGCGGGGAGGTGGAGGCGGATGCCCAGAGCAGCTGCAGGGATGCAGGGGAGGGCAGGACGGGCTGGGGGGCCCGGCAGCCACCAGGGGTCAGCCGAGACCTCCCCGAGTGGCGCTCGGTGCCCCCCGCCAACAACCATCCCCAGACCCGGGGATTTGGTACCCTCTCCTGCGGGTGTTTCTCAGGCTGCTGCCTGCACGGAGCACTGACGCACCCTTTGTATTCCCTTCGCGTTCATGAAGCACTCACAAGTGTTCCGCTGGCGGTAGCCACGCCCAAGGGTTGCAGTTTGTGCTGATAGAGCACGGCAAGGTTTGTTTTTTACTTCCCCCTCCCCCCC
>VZTR01015055.1:175994-204707 GCA_013400775.1 Chaetops frenatus | reverse complement strand
CCCATGACAGATGTATTTCAGGCTGCTACTTCGGGGCTCAGAGAGGAGCAAAGTGATCCCACCGGCCAGCAAATTGATTGTGTGGGGAATGTGTCTCTATGTCCCAAAACTTAACCAGAAGTTATGGATATAGCAGGCCAAAAAAAAAAAAAAAAGAAAAAAAAATTCCGGAAATTATGGATATAGTAACACCAGGTGCTAAATTTGTGCTTTTTAAAAATTCAGTTCACATATAGCTCACTTTGTTTCAGATCAAATGCTTCACTGAACTAAAACTAAAAAAGAAACACAGCTAGCCAAACAGCCCGAGATCACAACCCTACAATAACAACCCAGGACACACACACAATAGAAAAGCAAAGCTTCTGCAGCAGCAAGGAAACAGACTTCAGTCTCAAGCTTCCAGGGGGGTTAAAAAAACAGTGAGTTAAACGTGCCACTTTGCATAATAGGAAAATATCTCAGCCTTATATTCCATGAGTCAAGCGTTGCAGAATCAAAACCTGAGAATTCTGTACCGGAGCTGAACCTGCTTTACAAACCCTGGGTTTGTCTGCACGTGGAGGGAGACAAGGGTTTGCCAAGGTCAATTCAGGGAGAGGACCTGAAATTGGGAAGAATGCTTATGCACACATACTAGAACCTAGGAAGATCCCTGAGACAGAAGAACATAAAGCAGCATGTATTTAAACACTGTCCTGAACCAGGGCCAGTGTCTGTGGTAATGATTAGAGGACTTTAATGATCAAGGTATTTTAATTAACCTTCAGATGGATTTATTTTTCATGGAAAGAAAATAGAAGCTTATAAAAAACCATACCCCAACATAATTTTTTTGCCTTATGTAAATAATTGGGTTTTTGAAGAAGGATTTATTTCCTAACAATTTTTTATCAGAATAAATAATAAAATTATACAAACAATGCCTCTGATAATCAAGTAAATTGAATAAATAAATGAAATGCAAAAAAAATTTTTTCGCTAATTTTCTGACTGACTGTAGAATTGTTTGTGCTTGGAAAAAACCAATACACTTGCACATTTTGACCACAATTTAGAACACTTACATATTCCCTCCTGCTAGGATACAAACTGTTCTTATTGTTAAATACAATAGCTCTATAAATATAATAACACACTTGTAGTATAATGAACCTTTCCACATTCAACATTTTTTCCTACTCTCAGTTATAATGACTACTTACTTTGAATAAAACATTGCTTCCTAACAGCTTGTTTGTACAGAATAGAACAACATCATACTTATCTAAAACACAGTTATAGCTTTTTTCTGTCTCAACTAGAAAACCAGCCATATAATTGTTTTAGAACTGTTTATTTCAGTGTTGGAGACAACAAAATATGACCTCCAGATTATGAAGATCTGTCTCTGTTAGTGCACCTAAAATGATGTAATTCAGACACACTTCTGCCTGTTCCTCAGGATCTAAATTTGAGTCACAACAAGCTATATCCAGAATTTCTCAACAGAAGATTGGGAAAAAATCACGGCGATACTTCTATCAGTATAGCAATGGGCAACGAAAAGATAGGATTAGATGGACCAGGCATTGACCTACCAAGACTGGACATAAATTCAAAGCTAATCACACTAAGTAGGTGAAAGAATGGGGCAACACTATGTGTGAAAGTTACAGTGAACTGAATGTAATATTTGCAAACTCAGATTTCTTCCTATAGCCATTCCCCATTTGACACATACGCATGTGTGTAGATGTTTATGTGCTACACAGCTGTAGAAATAAAGGCAGTGAATTTCCAGGAGGAGAATATGACCTTCAGGTTTCTTGACCCCTGCAGAAAATGTGGGCATCTCATGTTCTAGCAGACAAGACAATCTCCTTAACATCCCTGGAGCACAGCCATAAATCTTTGATTCTAGTAGCAATGTTGAGAAACCAAGGTCTAGATGGTATTTTCCTATAAGAGATTGAGCCCTTTCAATGGGGTTGTGCCAATTAATACCAGCACGTGGGTTCACTCAAATATATTCCAAATCAGAGTGCTATGTTTCAATACAGACACTGCCTTTTTCCATCAAAGGTAAAGGGACATGACCAGAATACATTTAGAAGGATGTACTTCATGGGAAGCTTCAAAACTTTATGGGGAAACATTGTTTGCATAAGAAATGGCTCAAAAATGAGAAAGTTTTCAAATAAAATCGAGCAGACTTTAGGAGTTTTGGAGGATTTAAGAGCAGAAACTTGTGTCAGAGCAAGATTTTAACAAGACTGCTGCACACAGGGTTTGTAACAGGGCTCAGAGGCAGCTGAACAGTTGAAGAAAGAAGTTTGTTTTTCTTCTTTTAACTGCTTGGTCACAGCAACACTGCTGGGGTAGAGCACGTCCTATCTGCTGCCTGTGATGTGCCTCTATTCCCAAACATGACACAGAACACATCAGTCACTACTGGCAAAAATTATGAGTTTTTTCTTCTACTGGAGAAATCCGTTGGCTCTTCTCCGCGCTGCTCTGCTTCCAACTCCCTTACACCTTCCCTCTCAGACCTCAGCTCCCTTAGCTCTTCCTTCAGCACACAGAAGTGCTTCTGTTCCTTGTACTAATCCCCTCTCATTATAGCTCATTGCAAAAAAAGAGGTGGTGAGGAAAGAGGAATTGCAAACACACCTCTGAAACTTTCAAAGATAAAGAACCCAGTCGAGTTCTTTATCTGAAGAAGTTCTTTCACTCTGAAGGGGAAAATTTCAGCCAATTCTACTTTCCTTTTTGCTCAATGCAACAGCTCAGCTGACCTAAAACTTTTATGAAGCAGGAGAAGTGCACAGTTTAATGGCAGCAGTGCCTGCACACACGAATATAAATATATATACACACTTGTGTGTGTGGATATTTTTTAAAAAGTTGCTGCCTTACTTTCCTCCCTTCCTTAGCTGCTGTCAGTGCTCCTAGCTGGGCTCCTAGACAAGCCCTGTTTCAGACTGGCCTCTGCTTCCCAGCATCCTGACAAAGAGACCTTTCCTGGTGACAACCCAGGGCTGGGGTAAGGAGTTGTGCCTCCCTCTGGACATGGTGGATGCTAGGAAAGGAAGCTGGCCCTAGTGTTTAGAGACACAACTGGTAATTGGTAGGGCTGAGGCAAAGGTCCCTAACAAAGAGGAAACTCCAGCAAGTACGTGGTGACTGCTGGAATGTTTCCTGCAAGGATCCCAGCAAGGGATTACTTCTACAGCCAGAAAACAGCCAAGAGCTAAACTATGAGGATCAAAGGCATGCAGAGTCCACGTGAGCGTGGTTATTCAGGCAGACAGCAAAGCCATGCTGCTACTGCAGCATGAGGCAACTCCAAGGGACTTAACAGCTGTCAGTGCAACAGGTTGGGAGGTTCTGCCAGGCAGCCAGATGCTGTTGGGGAAATGTATCAAATACAGCTTGACATCTGGGACCCATGGCTGCCAATTAAATGTAGGAAAGCACTCTGATATGGTGGACAAAAGGCTTTTGGAGCTGTATGTACCCTGCCTGCTTTTCAATTATTTGGGAAAAATTCTTGGAAAAGTGGGGTGCTAGAGAGTACACAGCTGAAGAGTAACTTCAGCAAGTTTTTTATATACTTGCAAAAATATATGTCTCTTATTAGGGCTTTTTATTATAAGACCATTGTTTGAGAGCTGGGATATACATACTGAAATGAAACCACTTAATATTAATATTATATTTATAGTATGACATATATGGTGGGGAGGAGTGTTCCTATAGGTGATAACTCTGTGTCTGAACCTGCTCCCAGTTACATCTGGGCAAAACTGCCATTAACATTAATAGGAAGAGAATCTGACCTGGTTAGACTTCCTCTGAACTCAACAGGGCCTGGGTAAAGTCCAAAGGATAACTCGGCTCATGGAAGCTCATTCAAACCCATTTTTCCTGAATAAGGTCATAAATCACTTGCTCTCCTAGGTCAGATTGAAGGAAATTTGTATCCTCTCATGCTTATTTGTGCCTGGCTCAAACCAGAGGTATGCTATTGGTACATTGGGAGTAGAGTATGCTAGATTTCTTTTTTCCAGTTTCTGTTTTATTCATTAAGGACACAAACTTCCATAAAAGCAAGCTCTTTTTTGCCATTTTCTGGAAAAGGTCTGATTTTTGAAAGCATTCTGCATTTGCTGCTCCTATTCAGTTTTCCTGCAATGAGTGCTGAAGCACATCTAAAAATCTCTCAGGCTCAAGCTGAACAACGTAGGAAACAACCTGATTCCAAGAAGCCCATAACCCCATCTAAAACTTTAATAATCTTTCCCTGTTCACCCAATGCCTCAGCACACGCTGAAGTTGCTGGGAATTGGATGTGTCTAGTGCCAAGTACATCTCACAATGCTTTGTTGGTGGATGCTGAAGCTGAGCTCCCAGAAGGCAGAGCCCTGATCTTCAAGGGGGGCATGGCACTGTACCTTGTGTCCCAGCCTCAGTCCCCGAGTGATCTCGCCAGGGCCACTGCAGCCAAATGAACCCAGGCAAACTAGAACAATACCAAAATGCCCTCTTCTCTGATTTGCAGTCTGGACAGCTCTCTGCAGCACTGCTCTAAACAGATGAGCTGCATTATTAGCAGCAACAGGAGAGAACTACACTGTGCTGGCATTTCTGGTTCTTTCTTACATGAGGGGCACTATGGCACAGCCTGCAACAGTTAATATCAAGAACTGACAGGCACAGACTTAATGTGGAGAAGGGAAGGGGCAGAAGGAAAGAGCCTCTGCCCTGCTCAGGTGGAGCCAGCCAGAGCAGAGTTCACACCGTACAATGCAGTTATCTGCCCACCCCCTGTTAAAATGGGAAACCTGAGCTTGCAAGGGCCACTGTGGGGAGTTCTGCAGCATAAGAACAGGGCAGCAAGTTGTTTGCCCTGCAACAATTTGATTTTGTATTAGTTTAAACAAACTGGGGGCCTATGTATAAGTAAATAAATAAACAGAGACTGTGTGAGGGTAGAAAAAAAATGTCAGTTTGTATTAATTCAAATTGCCTGGGTCGTTATTATTTGAGACCTGAAATGAAAAGAAGTATAAGCCCAAGAACAATTTCAGAGGGTTAGACCTTAAACAGGAAACAGCTAAGTAGCACTGAATAAGTTATTTGCCATAAATATTTAGACAGTTAGCAGCTGACAAACATTAAGCAGGTAGAAAGTCTTGCTGGCAGAAAGAGAACAGTTTTGTCAAGTTTTGTCAAGCTCAAAACTTTGTGCTATAGTTCCTGAACTGTTAGGTTTTTACTAAGCTCCATGGGTTTTAAGAGGTATTCTATGATGACACGAAGAGATGTCTTAAATGCCATGGGTAAGACTAGACAACACCATATAGGGTGCATATTTCACCTGCAGAGCCCTGAACGCAGTAGAGACCTTCAATGGATCCTCCTTTGCAACTGCAATTAGAGAGGCAAACACTAATCAAAGTTATAAATAATAATTTAAAAACTAATAATCATTTCTATTCATTATTTCAACATTTTTCTCAAACTGGCACATCGAAAATTTCTGTCTCATGTCTTATTTAAGCTAGCAACATGTCTTATGTGCCCATTCTTTTAGATTACATTTACATATTTATGATTACATTCCCAGACTCTCCAAAATTGTTCTTCTGACTCATCAGTTTCAAGAAAATCTTGAGTAGCAAGAAAAAGAATTTTAAAATAGTCCCCTTCAGAGATGTTCAAATACCTTAGAACTGGGGGGGAAAAAAAGGGTGGCGAGTTTTCCAAGTTGTGCCTCTAGACCTCGATTCATTTCAGTCCCTCGGAGGGTTTTCACACAATGTTTTTCAAGGCTTCAGATTATTAGAATCCAAATTGAAAGCAACTCAAAAGCACGGTGTGTAAGAGGCTCTATAAAATAGGTTAGCCTATTTTTTTTAACCCAAAATTGTTTTGGTCTCCATAACCAGTGCTTGGAAAACATTCTGGGCAAGGTAGAGTTGGCTGACTCTATAGCCATGTGTTGTACAAGCCAGTCATGTATAACCAGAACTCCTAACAGTCTTCAGCTTTCAGGACACCAACCTCTGCTAAGGGAGTGAAAGGAGCTGCCCTACTTGTGTGGGGGTAACAAACACTCAGAAACAGCTTTGATATTTTCCAGTCTGTGGACACAAAGAGCACAGCTTTGAAAAAAAACAAAAATAAAAGCACTGAAACTTTACCCACAATGTAGCCTTGATTTTGAGAACCTTCTTGATGAGGATGGAAGGTAGTTCATGTACTTTGGCTTTGCTTTCTGTGAATGGAGAATGAATCCTGAAGTCTGATTCTTGTTAAAGGGGGGGAATAGCACTCCTGCTATCCAGGAGTAATGTTTGCATCAGAATCTCATGATAGTAAATTCCAGAACAGGCTTAATTTTTGACCCATACTTATACACGGGAAACTCTGAGCATTCATAGCAGTCAAGCAGCTGGCCTTGGTGACCACCTATGCCTTCCATTGACTGGGGATATGTTTGAATACAATACAAAGAAATATTGCTTTTGTTCCTGTTTTCAAACACTTCCAGTGGGCCAAACACACAACATGAAGATGAATGCATGAGGGCATGAACTACAACAAACCATTCAACTGGGCAGGAAAAGTTTTGTTCATATGAGCAGTAACCATTATTTCACAGGTTCTTTTTAACAAATGACATAAGCAAGCAATGCAATTGGTACAGCACATTTTTTTTTGAAGTATCCCAGAATATCCCTCAAAATAAGCAGCCTTTAGATTGCTGACAGACAACTCGGAGTATGACAGCCAGTTCTGACCAAAGGCTAGATTTGTTACAGAAAAAAGCTACTGCTTTAAGATCAGTCCATCAGAAACCGTCTCTGTTGACCTAAACATTCTACCTCCACTGAAACTGATGGAAGTCTCTGATAGACTTCAGAGTAACCAGAATAAAGCGAAACATAATTTTACCTCTGAAAATCACATCCGTTGTGACCATATTTCACAAAAAGGATTCTGCTGTTAAAGCCAAGGCATCTGCACAGAGCTTAGGGAATCCAATACTGGGCAAGCTGAAACACGTTTATTTTATTTATATTAAATCTACTACATAACATCTGGGCTTAATGTAGAAGTACATCATGGCAGACAAAAACATTGAAATCAGAAAACAGCCTCTAATCTACCCTAGCACCTTCCCTGTGCATATATAAATTTGCCATTTACAAAAAGGCCAGGTCAGAGAAATGAGTGTAAATGTCCTAGGCTGGGTTTGTCAAGCTGAAACTTTTCAAGCCTTTGAAAATTTGTGGCCAGAAGGCAACAGCAGGATCAGCCACAATGCTTTCTTGCAAAACAGCAACCCTAGGATTTTACTCCACAATTTTTGTAGGAAATGTAATAACTTGTGGGAGAAATAGAGAGTTTAAGACTTTGCAGTGAGTAATTGCACTGTTATAAAAATATTCATCTTTGTCTTGAATGGAGCTACAAAGCAAAGAATTTCTGCATTACAGATTGGAAAGAGCCTTAATGCTCTCTCTTCTTTTTCCAACTTGCCACCTTTAGGATACTTGGTATTGATCCATTCAAAAAGTCAACCAACAAAGAACACACCTGCTGTTCCAGGTGACATGCTAAGAGGTTTTTGAAACACGGACAAACTGTTTTCTACCTGCTCTTTTTTAATGTTCATATTTAAAAGAAGAAAAAAAATCCAAAATGAGAAACGGTTTGCCATTTCACTTCTCATTTCAAAATCCTTGTCTCCATAAGAGAAATTAATTTTCCTGCACATTTTCTTTGGCAGAAAAATAAAATATTTCTGATTCATATTCCACAGATGTTAAACTGTGATTGCTAGTATTGTTCATTGTAGAATTACAGACTGCTTTTAATGCTTAATGTGATTTAACAGCCTTGACCTAAGCATGCTCCTCTCTGTGAAATACATTAGCATTGAACTGATTTAGAGTAAAAAGATCCAGTGCTGTGCTTTTTTGAACTGATGTGTCTGAGCTTTTTTTTTTTTTTTTTGAAACAATAATTGATAGAAATAGCAATAACAAAAAGAAAAACAAACAACAAACAAACAAACAAACAAAACCCCCACCTGAACAACTAAAAGTAATCAAAACAACTGAAATTTACACGCTGATTCATGTCAGGAGGTTTACCTCAGAGATAACCAGCTTCTCATTATTTCAAATAGATTTCAAGATTGGCTTGTGTAGAATTGGAATCTTTGGTGGTATGACCCAGACTTTCACTTACTTTTATTCCCTTATAAATTTCTACAGTTGATTAAAGTGTATTTCAGGCTTCCCAAACATTTCCATTAAAGTTTCTTTGTGTTCATGAAATGCTCTTTATGAGAATGCCAAACCTCAAAGTATATTCTGAATCAGCTGGTTCAGGCAGCTTTTAACATTTCTTTGGGCTCAGGTCTATGAAGTCCCCAGCATTTATCTGCAGCTCACTCACTCTCAGGCTTCATTAACCAGATGTTGTGGGCACCAAAAGATTGAACAGTCAAACCTATATTTCTGGCACAGCAGTGGAATGGAAGGCATGGTTTAAATCCCAAGTGGTGAAAACTTGTTTTAGGAAGTTACAGGGCTATTTTGGGCAAAAGGACAAGAAAATTCTATAACACCAGCCTATTTTACAAACTCCCATTAGATCACTAAAAAAACATTTTGGCTCCTATGAACAAACTCTCAGAAAAGAATCTCAATTACCTTCAGATGCACATGAGTAACTCATTGGTTCCAATAACTACCAAGCCTGTGCATATGTTTTTGAGAATTTATGAATATACTACCAGGCTAAGATGCTGGCAGATTTACATGCTGGATGCAGTTCTGTTTTTTGGTAGAAGGTGAAGGAAGATGAGCACCTCCCACTTTGGAAAGATCAGCGATTCCATAAGCACAGGAACAGCTTTTCTCAAGGTGCATTCTGGCTAATAGGAGGAAACCCCAGATCTGCAACACTCTTAGTTCTCTGTAAGACAACATGCATTCATTACAACCTCTAAATCAATGGAAGAACAGCTTTGTTTTGCCTGAGTGATATACAAAGATTGTTATTTCTAAACTACATGTTAAGAGTGTGAAATTGTTATATGCTTTCCTGAGGTTTGAATGTATTTCTGAACTGAGATATTAAAGACACTGGAAATGCCAGAAAAAAATTAAAGAGAGAAAAATTTTAAAATATTTTGAATATTTTATCATCCCAGCTCAAGAGAAATTAAATTTGACTCTTTGTTATTCCTTAAATATTTGATAAATATTAATATTTAATGAAATATTGAAATAATTTAATAATGAAACTCCCACTGTTGTCTTACATTAAACCTGGTTAATTTTCCCCCAGATTTCTATGAAGGTCTGGTGGCACAATGCAGAAGAATTGTAAGTCTAAAGAAATCAGAAAAAAAAAAAATAGGATTAGCAATTGAGACAATAAAATTTTAAAGTAGGAAGAATTTATTTGTGCTGGATTCTAATGCTGTCAAGACTGCTAAATAAATCAGATCCAGGGAATATTCCTGGCCTGGAGGCCAGTCTGACAGCATCTGCAGTATTTGGGCTTGGTCCTTTCTACCACCCCATCTTTGTCCTTTGCACTGTGCAATGGTGTCCCTAAGACATAGACATAATTTTAGTTTAGTTTTTTTAAATCCAGTATGCCTTAAACAATGTGCAGGTCCACCAGAATGGTACTTTGATCATGTCTGATGCATGTATTTCCTGAGGACACAGAGATGTTGGAGGATATAGAGTCTGCTGAACCTCAAAGGTCTGTCCTGGCAAGAGGCATTCAAATGTGGTTCAGGATTATCTGTATTCCCTATTGAAACTGATTTCTGCTCCCTGCTTTCCCAGTGCCAGGGGTAGGTATTGCCTTAGAGAGCACCATATAGCTCAGGTCAAAACAACCAGGGAACATCCTCATAGTGAGGCAGAGTAGATGCTCAGCAGTCAGTGCTCAAACACACTCCCTGGACTAATTTTATTTAGCAACAGAAACAAAGCCCAAGAGTTTTAAAGGAGCTTTACCACACTCACAAGAGCTGTGGGTTGTGATAAAGGTGAAAATACCAATTATGGAAGCACACTTGGCTTTTTCAGCAACCTTGTTAGAGTTACAGCCCAGCTCTAAGGAGCACACAACCAGCTGTGTGTGAAGGAGGCCCTGTGCTCTGGGGCGAGGAGAAGGAACCACCCACACCTTCCTGGCATTGTCCTGCCCTGCCCCAACACAGCTTCTGACACAACTTCTCCACCTGCAAATGCAGGCAATGATCCTTTCTAAAGGGACTGGAGAAGAGCTTGGGACTGTTTAGTGATGGAAAGAATAACATGATAAAAAAGGAGGCGCTAGCAGTTTTGAACATTTAAATTGTATTTGTTATCAGTGATAAAACTAAAATGGGTTGCAATTTGCTTTCTACAAGAGCTGTAATTGGGATTCTATTTGCTTTTTTGCTTGTTAATGGAACAACATTTTGTCTCTTGAGGAAGGGGTGAGAAGGTGCATTTTCCCTTTTTATATGCATATATCTATATCTATCTTATAACATTCACACTTTGTTTCTTTTTTGAATACCAGCTGAGCCTAAAAAGTACCTCACCTAAAAAGGCATTCTTTGCTTTTTTGTTAGACTTCTTTATTGTGAAAATGCCTGCATAGTCACCAACCAATTAGTGTTTAAACATTAGGAGAAGGATTTGAAAGCTCAGGTAGGAAGAGACCAACAGAAGAAAATGATGTAGGGCCATCCTCAGGGCTGATTCTGACTGTGTAACTTCAAGCATATCACATTAGTTAACAGTTTTGAAAACTATTTAAACTCATAGCTCAAATCAAAAGCAGTAACTTCAAAATAAATTCTTAAAACAGGAAAAAGTTAGGACTTTCACTCAACTAAACTTAGATCTTAAATACAGATATGAGTTCTAAAATGTCTTGATTTTTTTTCCATATTAACTGAGGTTAGAATGAGTTATGTTACTGTAAACAAAGGAAGAATTTCACAAAAAAAAAATTCTGTATGTTGTGGTTAGATACACAGTTATTCCCTAAAATTAGGGGTAATTCCTCACAATGAATAACACCTATAAAGCAATAGAAAGGCAGAAGCTTCTTAAAATAAGTCAGAGGTGAATTGTATGGAGTACTGTTAAAGTATAATGGTAGGAGCCCTTTGTTCCATTCATAATATATCTTTTCAGCTTAGAAAGGAATAATGAAAGAACTATTATATTGAAAAAATGTAATGCTTAAAGCAGATGTGATACATTTTCACTGTGGTCAGAAAACTGTCTGCAGATAAATTGGCTAAAAGTATGTCTTTGGCTACTATTATATCTTTTCTTTTAGTTTAGAAATATCTTTTATTCCAATCATTTATGAATAAGTTTGTCCTGTCAGGCTTTGTTTTTTTTTTTTTCCCCCAAGAAGTCTGAGGTGTGGTTCAGCAGATTTATCCTCCTGAACTGAAGGGAGCTGAAAAGAGATACAAAAATTTTCTCCTGAGTGTGGATTAGGTAACACCTTCTGCCTACTTTCCTTCTTGCCTGTCTCTCTGAAGTGGTTTAAACTTCACATTCTCTGGGACTCCAAATGCTGGACTCCCTGAGCTCTTTCCATGGAGGGACTAAGGTCTATGGAAGTCTATGGAGACACCATAAATGTTGCAAAATAAACCTTCTGTGAGCTTCCACCACAGTGCAGTTAGGGGGATTCAGACACACCACTTCTGATGGTCGAGTGGGAGGAAAGAGGACCTGAAGACTTGTGAAGTCAGAACAAGCTGCTGCAGGCAAAGCTGTTGCCTCTTTCTACCTCAGTGGTCTGTAATTTCTCAGAGAAACTTTCTCCCACCCCACGAGGTGGAGCATGGGCCAGACTGGGCTCTTTGGGCAGTCTCAGTGCAGGGTTTGTAAGGGTTTCTGGGACCCTGAGCACTTGGGTTGCCCCTAGATGCACCTCCAGCATATCCTGCTAACCTACAAGCAGGTGGAGGCAGACCCACACAGCAACTGATGGGATCTGCCCTGCTTTAGCCTGTTTCCGTTCCCAGACTGTCCCAGCTGATGAGGGGCTGCTGGGGTGAGCCTCACACATCACCCTCTTCCCAGCTACCTCCCTCCAGCAGGTTTATCCATAATGATCAGAGGCTTTCTTCAAAGAAATTGTTGCCAAAGCCCCTTCCACCATCCAAACAGCTCATCAGATAACGTCTGACTCATAACATATCCAAGCCATTAATTTTGCTTTTAAGTGGCGTGCCCATCTCTAAGAGTACCCTGACTGCTCTGTCTCACAGTTCAATGGTAAGACAACCTAACAGGGCTATGTTTTCAAAATGTAACTTTTGTATTTCATTTCAAAGAACAACACAAAGTTTTCTAGCAGTTCAAACTTCTTGCCTGTCATAGAATTTAACTCTTGCTATTTTACATACCTTTAACTTCTCCCCTTTAAAACTTAAGAGACAATCTTTTTATTGTCCCCTTTCCTGTGGAAGATAATGCAGGTCTTGGAACATCTTGGCAGGATCAGGTGTTATCCACGTGCAAAGTTCACCAAGAGATACGTAGCAGAACATATTCTGACAATACAGTGAGAAATTTTTGAAAGTCTGTTGAGCTAAAGCAGAAAAAACCCCACCAATCTCTTCTCATTACTGTGTGCTACAGGACAGCTGTTCCAAAATCTGCTGCCCTTTCACATTCTATTTTGTTCTGGGACAACATCCATATATCATTAACTCCTATTTCTCATTTGCATCGTCTGCACATTAAGACACACAGTACAGCACAAAATATTTCTTTGTAGGCAGGTAGCTCATTCATGACACTGCCAGTGTGGCACATTTCTTGGCACATTTTTTTAAATACTTAGACATAGGCAATATTTAAAACATCTATTTTGCTATTATTGACTCTTCCATCTCCAGAAGATTTAAAATTACCAGAGAATTCACATTTACAAGTCTGACTTTCTGCAACCACTTTTTAAACAACGATCTTGGTTTTATTTATTTCTGCATACATTTCTGTGTGTTGCCCTGTGTAACTCCAATTCTGATCACGAAAACCAAACTTTTAATATGAGCATTCACTAACATTCTTTAGTGGCCAAAACCATCATTTTAGACACTTTTTACAGTGATTTATTTCAGGGAATGATGCAAAAATACGTGCAGAAGAACATGCTGGTTTTTAATATTCTCCTAATTTCAGAGGTTTCTGGTTCTGCATGTTACAAAATTTCCAACACTGATGATACTAAAATCTTTTAAAATTCCCTAGTTGCATTCAGATTTTTACCAGTTTACAAAAAGTTTCTCAGAGTGAAATGCAATCTTTTAAGAAAGTACTTCAAAAGCAAAAAATAAAACATGTTCTGGCTGGCCTTTGTTATCCAGATAACAAAAAAATTAATTCATCGTTTGGACAGGCCAGTGAGTAAAAAGCAACTGGATTTTTGGGGGAGATCAAGTATTTAATACAATATATGATTTGCATCAGCTTTTATTCATAGGAAGCATATAGTGGATCCAAAATAATTTCAATGTAAATATATTAGAAAGCTTATGGATATTGTCAAAATACTTTTTTTTAAATAAAGGATTGCATAGCTATTCTTGCTTCCAAACATCACATGAAATATTTTCCTACTTCAAGCACACAAAACATTGAAAGTAAAAATATTCTTAATAGAAAAAAGCACAATAAATTCTGTAAAGACCTAGAGACCGTGCCACTTGAGGAAAAATTGAGTACAGAGGTTGCAGTTTTATTGTTAGTTTGCATAGAACTGTATTTAACTTAAGACAAAGTGCAACTGTGTAGTGAGGGAGAACTAAACAAAAGCAGTCAATATAACGCGCACACTAAGAGCTTCCATATAGGAGAAGAGGGCCCAGACATGTCTCTGGGCTGAAATAAGCATTTTTACCTCCTCTTGGGCTTCAAGCTGTTCTGGGTGGGCCCAGAATTTAAGAATACTGGTGGAACTGGGGCAGGTGCCCTGCTTCCTAACTGGAAGAGAATGCTGCCAAACAATAGTACCCATGCATGGAACTCCCTGGGCAGAATTGCTACCAACCAGATTTGCCAAGCTGTGCTGTAGAGGGAAATTTGAATCATCTTTCCAGGATCCAAGTTTATAGAGGAAATGGGAAATTACATTAATTGGCGTGTGGCAAAGTTGGAGCTCTAACTTAAAAAAAAATCCAGCCAACCCAAGAAGCACCAAGGGGAAGCTAACTGCAACAAGCCCGTGCACAAAGCATAAAAGCAGCAATTTCAAATAGAAAACACTAACAAATTTAAGTTGGTACAGTTAGAATCACCACCAGCAATCGATATTGATATGTCACAGCTCTTTCCACATGACAGCATTGTGTATTTGGCTAAAACTGTAATTGTTCTCATATGAGGAAACTCAAAAGTAAGGATGAATGAGCTTATGAAATCTGCAGAATGCTTTCAAGAGATGCCAAATGGATCAATATCATAAGAAGGGGTTGATTTAGACAACAAGATTTACACCCAGAACTATGAAGCCCTATATTTCACATCCAAATAAAGAAATGGAAGATTTAGTAAAGCAAATAACTGGAGAAATCGACACTTACCAACCAAGTTAACTTGTACAAGCAAAGACAATTGATATAAGCTAAACTTGGATCTTGGATTTATTAGGATTTGATTTGCCAGTTAAAGAAATGCAGCACATTGTCAAACTAGGATACTTTCTATTGTTGCTGTCATTTGGCTTTGCCATCCATGTCACTATTAGGAAAAAGTGCAGGTGAACACAACACAAGTATCACATGATTTGACATTACACCAGAAAATACAGAGTATAATAATATATAGTGAGTAATAGTGAGAAAGAAATAACAAGTATAATAATATATATCTCACGTGCCTGACAATTTGGCGTATGTGCAAGTAGAGCTGAAGATTTTGGCCAAGGTTGCAAAAAAGATTCAAACATATATTTGGAAAACAAATGCTCTGCTACAACCATCACAAACCTAAAAGAAGAATCCTCACAGATCTCAAATCCAGTTTAAGTCTAAGTGCATGAATCTTAAAATATTGAAGGGATCTCAAAATATGAAAAAAATTTTAGTGTCACGACAGGCAACAAAACTACATTTACCACAGTAAACTGCATTTGTTCATCAAAAGTCTGTTTCTTAAGAACTAAACTACAGATTTTCAACATGATTAGCATTTCCATGTGGATATATGCATATGAAGGCTGGAAATGCATCAGAAGTATAAACAGGTGTGTGTATACTTCTGAAAACAAAGAGACATCTAAGAGACCAAAACCATGGCAAGCATAAGGATAAATCTGTTGGCTTAACAAACAAAAGTTATTCAGAAGAGTAGGAGGAAATTCATAATATATACATTAAGAATGAATATAGAGCATCTGCTAGGAGAGGGATATACAGCGGGCAGGGCCAAAAACATTACTCAGCAGAAGGAAAATTCATGGGGCTTCATAACACAAAGGACAGAGAGCAGCCAGAAACAGGCTGGATGGGCAGGGGCCGTGCTCATGCCTGTAGCACATCCAGAAGGAAAGGTTCACCTGTGATGTAGGCTCAGGTGAATTCTCACTGGACTGCACTCTAGTAATTCAAAACTGCTTGCTGGCATATTTGTTTCTAAATGAAAGCAGGAAGTAAAAGGGCTTTGATAGGGAAGTGGCTGTAATTGTGGTCCTTATGACTTCACTGACCAGTGCTGTGAACTCCTTCTTCTATGTCAACTCATAGCCAGGACTAATTCCAGATACCAACACCTCCAATCACCAAGAACTGCAGCTCTCCCCTTTGCCCAGCCCTTTGTTTGTAGCTCTGGCCTATGCTGCTGCCATCTGGACTATCATACTTGCAGCCAGGAATAGGTGGTGGAAAAGCCCATCTTTGCTCCCTTCCTCAGAGGAAATGGGAAGGCCTGTGAAGGAGTAATAAGCCAAACAACTGTATCACTCATCAACCACGCTGCTGGACAGCAATAGCCCTGCCCAGGGCACCAGCCAATTTGCATAGAAACTGTCACTGGTTAATTTTCCAAGGAGGAAGAATATTCCAAGCAAAAATGCAATCTGATCATCATTGACGTTCTTGCAGAACTTGTATGTGCAGTATAGGAAATTCATTTAAAGCCCCTCTGGAAAAGCAGCTTCAGTTCTACTTCTTCAGAGGGTAGTGGAAGGAACAAATTCTCACTGCCTCATGGAAAATGTTCCCAGGCTGTGCTTCTTTATGCAATGGACACTGCTGCCCAGGGGTGTCCCGAATTTGTGACTTTTGACCTCAGCTTCCTTCCAACTTCACCATAATATGGTTTTGTGACTACATAAAACATATCCTAGAGTTCCCCACGGCAACACAAATGAAAAACCTGCTCTAGTCTTCCCATTTGGAAGAGTGTGATTGCATCAGATGAGGCAATTTGATAGTATAACTAATTTCTAAAATTATGCCTGGAGACTGGATTTTTGAGTGACTAATCCCTCATTTACATGAAAATTCAGGATAACCAAAAGAAAATGAGGTTGTAAAACAGGCTAACAGTTTAGCTGATCCCTAAGAGTGAAACCTGCCAGTATGATTGCAAAATAACAACCTGCCATAATTTGTCTTTCAAGGATCTGCACCATTGTTATGGTCTGAAAAGTAAGACAACCAAGACAAAACTAAGGTATGGATTTTTTATCAGTTTGAAAGGGTGGCCCCTCAATACAATTGAGAATAAGTCTCTCCCTGTGTGTACTGTTCAGATTCCTGCGCCCATGTTCTTCACATGCTAACCTGGGATTATCACTGGTACACTTATACATTGAGAGACCAAGTAAATCCCTCTACTATCTTATTTTTACTGGGACTGACCTCCAAACAGAACAGGAAATCTCTTTGTAAGCAAATTCCCATAACCAGTCCCCTTGCTGTTTAGTCTGCATTGGATTAAGCAGTGACTTGCTTGCTTCTTTGATTGGCAACTATAGTACTATAAAAACAAATGTACAGAGCAAATCTCACCAGAAAAGCCTCCCAATGTGCAGACCCTTTCAGCTTTATTTGGACTGAAACTTGATGATAGCTCCACTAGACAGGAAACACTCACCCCTCCTTTCTAGTATGGCACTACCAGGAGGACACATTTTCTCACAGACCAAGTAGCAGAGCTGAGAGCAGGGAAGAGAGCAGGAACACTAGAGACCTCCTATAATACATGCCTCGAATTCAAGCTGTTGTAAGACAGCAGAAGCTGACAACACTATTTATTTAACCTGCATTTAATTATTGATTGAGAAAAAACATGGTATATACCAGGCTTAAAATTGGGTGAGATATGGAGAGAGCAAAGCAAAAGCATCTCAGGCATTTTAAGCCTACCACAGGGTAAAAGCTGGAAGGAGAAGACACTTGAACAGCAAACCATTTTGTTTGTTTTCTTACTGGATATAACATACTGCTTGTTAATGATGTTTTGCAATTCTGTATCACCAGGAAGCCCCTCCAGGTGGTTAGGACTCTGCCTTTGGCACTGTAAGAATTCACAGATATGCAGAAGGGGTTGTACAGCACTCTACACTGACAGGAAACCTAAAGTTAAACATACATGTGACAGAAAAGGAGTTGGGTGCATTATCCTGCTGTTCTGTAGCATATCTACCAAGTCATGATATTTATATGAAGTGACCACATACTGAAAAGTCAAAGAAATCAAGTATTTATTTTTGACTCCAAATAAGAGATACCACATACTTGAACTAGCATTAAACAAAGGAGCCACAAGCAGGTGCTGTCCTTCTGACACTTGCATCTTGTGCATTTGACACTACTCTCACACCCAAACCTTACCAGCCATGCCAGTTAACTGCTCCAGTTCCTTAGAATCCTACAATATCCTGAGTTGGAAGGGACCCACAAGGATCATTGAAGTCCAACACCCAAGCATCACACTGTGTGCCTGAGACCATTGTCCAAACACATCTTGAACTCTGGCAGGCTTGGTGCTGTGACCTGGAAAGCCTGTTCCAGTGATCAGCCACCCTCTGGTCCAAAGATAACCTCTGCTACATATTTAACACTGGGCCGTCTGTTGGAAAGTTGTGGATTCGCCTCCTACTGCTACCAGTACAGCCATGGTCAAAGAATATATCCCAGAACTGGAAACTGTACAAGCAGGTCCATGTGTGTGTTTGTGTGTGTACAACTCATTCAAGTGTGGATGGCCACAGAAAAAAAATTTCTTCTGCCGTTGCTTCACCAAAATAAAAGATGGATCAGTAACAGGTTTGAAATTATGCAGCCACCTACCTGTGGACAACAACTCGAATCCAAAAGAGTCCTAACACTTTGAGAAAGGCAAATCACAGCTCCATTTCTAAGTTGTTTGCACTCCATCTGGGCGCGTTGAATGCTGGTGCCCAGCTGTACCCAACCAGGCTGAGGTCTCCTTCCTAGAAGCCCAACAGGAAGGACACAAATAAAACTTCTGTGAGATTCACTAGCTTTTTTTTAGCTGAAGAAGTGGAGGGGCCACTTACTCTGAAGCAGCAGGGTGCTAAATCCAGGAAACACCAGGAAAGCCATGAGCTCTTCTTTCTTCCTCCCAACCTCAGCTATATTCTGAATTTTTATCTCACTTTCCTGCTGCTGAGTCTCCTACCTGCTCCCTTTGGCATTAGCTTTATTGTTGATCTCCAAGGTCTCATTTGACAGGGTGAAAAGCAGGAAGGGGTAAATGCCTCCGTGCCATTCACCTGATTGATATTACTCTGGAGCACTTTTCCACACCTGCTTTCATATGAGTCATCTGAAGGCAGTTAAAAAGACACTAGAAGAAATATCTTGCTTATGTTGGCCTGCATCTTCCTTTGGTGTAGGGTACCCACATTAGTCACTTCTTGGGAGCATCAGCTCCTGTGCAAAATAGCCACAGGTTGGCTTTGCAGATCAGCCACTGAACTTCTTCTCTGAAAATGAAAGAAAAAAAGTTAGGCTTCTTAGTTTTCTGGGATCCCTGAAGAAAGCCTTTCCTGGACCTGGCACCAGCTCATCCCCACCAGCAGGGCTGCTCACAAGGCTTTCTCCCAGCCAGCTCTGGGGGTGGCTGGATCCCTTCAGGGGATGACATAACTCACTAAACCTGCAGAAGGCTACACCTGCCAAGGGTATGGGGGGGAATCTTTCTGGCATTTTAGGAAGTTGAATTGCCTCAGCAGAGGCCAGTGATGCCAGAACTGGCCCAAGAGAGGTGATCAGGGCTGGTGACTGTGGGGTGAGGGAGATGGGCCTCCCCATTCCTGGCAGCAGGGACGGCTGGTTTGGCCATCCAGAAGCACAGCCTGAGACTCCTGCCAAATGCCTGGATCACCAGGCTGGAGGCAGAAAGCTGCAGTGCTCCCAGGCCCTCCCTGCTGAAGCTGGCACTGTGCCTGGCACCCCAGGGTGTTAACTGGGACAGGGAAGCAGATCTGCTGGCTGGACAGAAGGGCACAGGGACACTTGCCAGCTGGGGCAGAGCTCCAGGGATGTCCTGAAGCTGCCAAGAGAGGCAGGTCTACACCCTGCAAAAGAGCATCAGCCTCATCTGGGGAAACCCTCATGATGCCCTAGACAGATAACAACCCTTGCCTTTAGCTTGGAGCAGAGCAATAAGGGGGAGTGTCCCTTCTCTGGCAGAGAACGGACCTGATGTCAGGTGTCCTGTCACTGTGGGAAGCTTAGACTGAAGATAAACCACTATTTCAAGCAGCTGTACTACTTTTGGNGGTGGCTTTTTTGGGTCAAGGGACAATGGGGACTTCTCAAAGGATATTTGTCAGAACTTTCATTGGTGGATGCCCTCAGGGGTTAAACAGGAGCTGAGTATCTACTTACTGAGCTCAGGGAGGGAAGAGGAGAAAAAAAAGAAGAAAGAAACAACAGAGGCAGTCCCAGGCATGCCCAGGAGCAGACCTTTGGGCACCTCAAGAATTTTACTGGCAGGAACATAGGCACTTGCAGACTTCAGACGCCTCTAGGGTTAGGCAGTAGCTGAACAGGGGTTTTGAGGATCTAAATATTGGCCGCAAATGCCTAGAAGGCAGTTAGGCAGAGCTTACATGCCTAAACCTTTTTTGTGGCTCTAGCCCTAAACTAATATTATGGAAAATACCAGCAATTATTAGGGACTTCTTATCAGATTGGATACATATTTCCTTTGCATAACTTTACCATGGCCTCATTGATGTGGTGCTTGGAGAGGATGAATACCTGTTCTGCACGAGTAATTATGCCAAAGGCTCGTGTGAGGGAGGTAGTCTGTGACCGCTGAGTAAGGCCAGCTATGTTTACCTACACAGCCTCAGCACTCTGGCTAAAAATTGGCCTTACAGCTAAATCTCCCTTGTTGCTTCGTTTGCCTGATTGCAAACAGATCCCAGAATATGCAGTTGCACTGAGATGATTGATGCCAAGATGCTGCAGTGAAAAGGAAGTATTCTTTTAAGTGTTATCACGTCTGTGAGCATAAGCAAAGCCATGTCACGTGACAAAATGTAAATAGAGCATTTCTTAGAAAAGCCATTTATTTGCCCCCATGATTTATTATTCAATGACATGTAGGCTATTTTTTCTTTGTTACTGGCACTCATGTTCATAATAACAAGGTACTTGACTTGAAGGTATTTGGCCAACCTTTCCAAAGTGCTATGTAAGCAGTAATCAGAGAGAGCTGGGTTCGTGAGTCAACAAATTGCTCTCCCATGCTGATCAAACAGTCTTGGCATCTCTATAAAAAAAAATACAAAAACAGATTTTGGGCTGGCTTACCCAGTTTTCTCTCTAAAATTATTTATTGCATTTGCATTTGGCAGAGTTCAGGCTTAAAATAACCAAAAGTGACAGTTGTTTTATTAATAAAATTTTACATGTGATTTTCATTTACATTTAGGCGGATAAATGAGACAGCAAGTTAGCCTCCATAGTTTTTGTTGCCAAAAATTGCGTTTCATTTGCTCAACCTAAAGGCAAATGATTCTCTCATTTTACACCATACCTCCACAGCGTGCAGGAGAAGGCAGTCTAATCCTAATTGGGTCAAAGCTATTCAGAGCAGTAGAGCTGAGGTTTATCGAGAAAAGCTTTTATTTCAACCTATACCAGGTTATTACTACTAAAGCAAGTAACAATCAGATACACTGCACAAGCTGCAGGCTTTACCAGGAGGAGGAACTCAAATCTAAGTGGGATTTGTACTTGATTTCCATCATACGTGCTCACAAACCCAGGTCCTGAACCAAAATACGTATCTCCATGCTCAATCTTGCTACTTCACTGGGTAAATGAATGTCTTAAAATCAAATATATTTAGTTGTGAATCCTCTCACTGCTTCTGTGTGCAAAGTGAGTAGAGCTGTGTGAATAACTGCATTTATTTTCACTGTGACTGCTGAATTAAAAATATTTTGGAAGCTTGCATTAAACAGATGCAACTTCCCTCTCTGCCCCTGCTCTTAATTTTTTTCCATGAAATGAAAAGAGGAGAGCCTCATGTGCAGTGAAAAACTCCTTCTGACCCCCAAAATGAAACACTTCGTTTTTGGACTTGCAGTAAAAGCAAAGGAAATTAAAAGGCTAAATTTCATAAAGGAAGAAATGGTGTTCTCCCCCTTCTTATTCAGTAGCCAGTATTCAAGAGACAAATGCTTTGGTTTCCTGAGGTCTTTGAAGCTGCCACCTCCATTCCCTGGAGATGCCACTCACCATCCCTCAGCTTAAGGGAGACCACCAGACTGTGGCTTTGCATGCAGCTAGTCTGCTGTGCAGTTTTTCTCTGAGCTGCCTGTTTTTCCCAGACATGGAAGCAACTCACAGGGAAATGAGGTGAGGTGTCACTGCCTGAACCAGGTTATCCTGCTGCAGACAAGATGCTCCCCCAAGGTACAGCTCTGCAGGTGGAAGCTCTTCCAAGCACCCTCCTTTTGGTTCTGTTTTGGTTTGTCTGTGCAGTAAAGCTTTTCCCTGAACCCAGAGGCTCCTTTATTCTCAGTGAGGGAGCCCTTCCCATCAGGCTACACTGTTATGCTGCTTTTTAACCAAAGTGTTACTTCAGCATTTGGTTTCTACCAAAGTGCTGTTAAAATACTTTCACTTATTGCAGGACCACAAACATCTGTTAATTATGGGTCTGGGGTTTATTTATTTATTTATTTATTTTAATAGCTAGGTCTTATTGACCTTCACTTAAGCACTTTTGAATATTTTACCCCATATAAAGACTGCTGTGTTGAAAAGTGCTAACAATTACCATCATGGGAGTCTTGGATTCAAAGACAGTTTGCAGACCTCATTAAGCCAAGGAGCTTGCCAAGTCCAGTCTTTTCAGTTCAATGGAAGCAACGTTTAAGTCCCTTCATGTAGCAAAGCAGCTGCTGGCAATGGAGGCTGCCTGGCATGGGCAGAGAGAGCAAAGCTCACCCAGGGGGACTCATTGGTCCTGGTACCAGAAAACAGGCAGTCACACTGGAAGCAAGGGGAGCTGTAAGAAGAACCCTAGAAAGCAGCAGGATGGCAGGGCTTCTTTGACATAAGGCTGATCAGTGAGGCATAGTCAAGATCTCTGGGCTAGACAAAAGCCTTCTGGTTGTTTCGTGCCATGGGAAACATGACTCCTGTATAGTCCCTGTGTGGCTACAGTGATAAATCTTGAGCAATGCAGAGTAGGACTGGCAAGGTTTTCCAAGCCCAGCTAGTGATGGGCTAGCATGCTAGGAGGTCTGCATCAAGCCATTGAGAATTCTTGCCTCGTGTGCAAGAGAAAAGCAGATATTTGAGAAGTTTTGAAAAAGTAAGATAAGCAAAATCAACTCTTCAAAGAGAGTTAAGATGCCTTAGGCATTCAACAGATATCAAAAAACCAGACTCCATATTTGCATACTAAACATGGAGGTAGGAGAATGCCTCGGGTTAGACAACAGTGTTTCTATGCTTTTCAGCTCTGTGTGTGAAGGATTGACTGTAGGCACTCAGCTATACCAGTCTGGGTGAGGCAGATCAATCCTGCATTGTCACAGGGATATGCACAGGGCAAGAGCAGTTTAGAAGCTTTCAGTCTAAAGGAAATGAGAAGCAGAGTGGAACTGGTCTTCTACCAAGGAACTTAAAAATAAGAAGGAAATGAACAGATCCACAAAAGAATTGAGACTTCTGAATTCAGCACTTTTTAGGCACTTTTTATCTGTCTGAGAAAGAAAAAGTTGTGAAAACCCGTGACAGGGATCCTTATTCCCAAGCCAGTGCTGTCCACAAAGTCCACCCTTCATTCATTGGCTCATTCTCAGCTCAGGAAGTTTTCAAATGAGCATTTTCAAAGGACAAGTCCTCTTTCCTCTCTACTTGTGGTGAAGTTGCAAAGATGAGCCCTCATATTAGCTCAGCACAACCCCTCAAAATTTGTTTGCCCCAAACCACTCTATTATATTAAGGATTCTCCCTCTATTTGTACTTAACCATGCATCCTTGCAAATATTAATCCAGTATAAAACCAGAAGCTGCTCAAACACAATTCCCAAGTGCAATGTAAGTGAATACCTCACTGTGGCGTTGCCATTAACAAGTTTCATAGAAATAACAAAATAATACAAGATTTGCTCTGAAACAAAAATGAATGATACAATCCCTTAGTGAACATTTTTGAGACATTGTTTTTGCATTTAATTTACAGCTTCCTAGTGTTTATCTCTTCATGTGGGATTTTACAAATTAACCATAGGTGGAACACACCCCTCTTCATAATTCCCTTATCTTACTTAAATAGGAGACAGATAGCAACTTCTATACATGCTCACACCTTGCTTATAGAAAACAGTGATATATTGAAAATTTCCTTATCGCCTCCAGTTCCCACACAGGTGTTCTTGGTGATAAACTGCTGAATGATATAAACAGTGATTTCAGGTAAAAAGTTAAAAATTAGTCAAAAGGAAAAGAAAAATAAAAAAAACCAAACCACAAATAAAAGCACATTCCCTGAGTAGGATTTGAAACTGAAAATACCCAAATACAAGAGTATAAGTGTGATTCTTTTCAGTGAGGCACATAATCCCTTGGATATTCCCTTAGTAATGCTTGCTGTCACCTCTCACAACCCGCAGGCAACTTCTCTTCCATTTTGAGGTGATCTTGATGAACAATTCACAGACATGATAAGGAAATGTATCATATTCCTTTTGGTGTTAGCCAATGCAGGTTTGTCTCCAGTGGGTGCTCTCACAGAACAGCTGTTGTACAGCTACTCCTGAACAACAGTGGTAGGAGAGTAAGTCTGGAAGAGGAATTACTGAGTAAGCTCTCTCCATTTTAATTCTCCTGGGATTGTTCTTTCAGATGTAATAGAGAGCATTTAAATGTATTTAAACCAGCTAAGCTGTGTTGCTGCTATTGTGCAATGAATGTGTTGAATACCTCAGGTTCACAGAAAATTGTAGAAGTTTGTGTTCTACATCGCCTTTGATTATTTTTCATTTTTGTATTCCAAAGAAAATCTTTATTTTATAGCCCTTAGTAATTCCTTCCAAACAGACCACTAGAGGCCCCCCCCAAAAAAAAGGAAATTCACAGCTTTTGTTGTAGAAGTGCATGGCCAAGTCTTTGCTCCTGTGAAGGCTACATCTTTCTGGACAGTGCCACTAGGGACAAAACTGGAAACCTTGGCATGTGATGATGTTTTGAAAAATCCACCCTCTCACAATTTCCCATCATCTGCATTAATTATCCAATAATGGGATCAATGAAGATTAGAAATTCATAAAGCCCTTCATAAAATGTAGAGGAGTAGATTATCAGTTAAACAGAAGCAGGAATTGAAATTTACATTTAATTTCACAAGAAATATTGCAAGATTGTGTCTCAGGCTTTCTCCAGAGCAACACTGACTGTGTTCTCTGTCAGGACAGGGCTCTGGCTTTGCATTTATTATTCATGTGGTACCAACAGGATTCAGTGACTGCACTCAGCCAGGCAGACACCACCATCACTGGAGAAGAGTACCAGACTCCTTAGTCTAAAGGACAGCACTGCCCTTCTTTTATCAATTCCTTTTAAAGTTTCTGCCAACTTACAAGGAATAAAAATACTTTCAAAAATTGGTAATTTTGTTTTAGGGGAAAAAGTAATTTTTTTTCTGAGTGCTTTACAGATTGTTTCTATAGAACCAAGTGAGTCCTGTTTAATAGGGAAATCCATCTTTCTTAGATTTTATATCAGACCTACCTAATTTCTCTGTTATTTCTGCCTCATGTGCTTTCTGTAATGGTTTTATGCCCCAATTATATTCTCCACACCTTGGTGTCTACTGAACTTCTGAAACTTGGAGTTAGATACCTGGTTAATAAGTTTGGTTTAGGTTTTTTTTTTTTTCATTCCTATTACCAAAGCCCACCCAACAGTTAAAAAAATAGTCCTTCATGTTTTCCATAGGTCAGGTGTTGTCTGGATAGGTTTCTTCTGGCATCTAAAAGAGGTACCAAGTTAAAGACAGAGATTTCTAGGCCCAGAATGTGTGAACTACTAATGGAAGGGTCCAGTTTCTCAATAAGAAATGCAGGGTGCCTCTGTGTAGGCACAGCATGCCACTGCACAGCTGAAAGCATCCTTAGCATATCTACTTAGCAAATATTGCTTTCTCAAACCCTCAAGACAGATGGGAGTAGGAATTTAGACCAAAAGTGGCACTGGAAGAACAGCTATTCCAGGGGCAATTGTACAGAGTATCAAATACATGTTGATTATTCCTAGGCATTCTTGATAAGCATCAGATATGCTTAATATTTCTCAAGAAATTTTTACATAGGAACAAGACCCCATAGGTATAATTTATCATGCATTACCCAAAATAGAATAAAGCTCTTGAAACATCTTTGCATTCTTGATATCTGTTGCATTGTTTTTATTTGGGATGGCCACAAACAATCACATAAGTATTTTTTACTCTTGTTGAGGTTCTTGTAACATGAGTGTTGGCTGTGGATCATGCCTCACACTCCAGCACCACCAGTGTTGTCTCATGTCACTGACTCTTCCTTACTTTGCTCAGTCAGGGTCCAGTTAGATGCCACCATCTGTCAGAGCCCACAAGGAGGCATGGGGTCTGAGAGTGGATTCTCATGAGAAAGACAGTAATGTGAACAGGAAATGTCCCATCAGGAATCCTTTCTTGGGACAGGCTCCTGTGGAAAAGAACAAACCCTTATTGTCACTACTGCAGCTTTTGCTTTATATTCTTGTGCTCATCCTTTGATTCATTCTCTCTCCCCCCACTCTATTCCCATCCGATGGGTGGGAAACAGGATATTTTGTGAAATTCTTTCCTTCCTGTGTGGGTCTACATGACATCTTTAATTAGCAACTCTCTGCAGTGGAAGCGAACAGTTAAAAAGCACAACTATCCTGCTGATGAGATCATGATAGAGTTGCTTTTTGAACAGGTACTTAAGGCGTCACTTTCTGTCATTTACAAAGATCATTGATATTATTTAAAAATATCACACACCAAAAAAAGGTCTTAAAATACATCCCTACGGAACGAGTGATCAGGAAGAGCTTTACAAACATTGTCTGTCTCTGTCCCCCAAAGAGTTTTTTTGCAAGGCAAAAGAGTGATGGGAAGGAGACCTCTGCCATCTTCCATGGGCAGAACTCCAGCCACCTGGCACCTGCCCTTTCACCTGGAATGAGTAGGAATACTTGTTTCTTTAATAACCCTAACTCATGACCTGTTCAGAGTGATGTGTCCTACAGAAAACCACAGTGGTTGAAAACTTTTTTCTCAGGGTGGGATTTGACACTGTGGAGGCAAAGAGAGCAGGGCTGCCTTGGAAGAAGACCAAAGTAGAGACAAGCCTGGCATGCTCAGAGGACCTGGAACTGATACTTGCCTTGTTCTGTAGACTGTAGATGTAAAAGCTATTAAGCCTCATCTGGTGGAATTGCCCTTAAATGCCAGCAGTCCAAGGGATAGCCCTCAACTTCTGGATGTCCTACAGGGTTGGCCTATCCCTTCCTCCCTGATCCACCATGATGAAATTTTCTTTTCCCACTGCTGTGACTGTACAGCCCCTGGGGACATTAAGATGATCCTGCTTTCTGATTTTCTTTCTTTTTTTCTTTGCTTCTTTTTATCAGTTTGACTCCCTGATGCTTTACCTGGCTCCTGGGAAAACTCATTTACGCCACTACAGAGCAGCACACACTCAGTTTGTGAAAACTAACAGAAACCACACAAGAAGCTAGATCAGAGAAAAACCAGGATCTCTGAGCCAGTATGACATTTCAAAATTTGGGGCTGTGAACTAAGAAAAGCGAAGAACAAAGTACGGGGTTGTGCTTTTGCTAAAATATCTGTTCTTTCCCAAAGGTTTCTGAAGGTCGGTGTGCAAAGCCATGTAGGATCTCACCAGGCTGTACGTCACATCTGAGAAGACACTGCCAGGAATAAGATGTTTTTTCAGGTTGAGCTTGTGTGCCAAATCTCCCAACTGCTATCTCACGTTGTCACAGCAACAGGTTTGTCCGCAGCTGCTTCACAATACAAGGCAGCTGCAGGCACTCTCTCCTCATTTTCATACAGATCTAATCATGAAACAGGAATGTGCTTGGTCATTTGTGCTGGGACTGCATGTCCTCAGAGAAGTTTGCACACCCTGATAAATTGGCTTGAAGCTGAAAATAGAAACTACTGCTGGTAATGACTGAATATATAACTCTGAGCAAAGACTGCCAATGTGTGGAAATTGCTAATGGCATTAAGGGTCTTTATCGCATCTTGTAATGTGTTATCAATCAAACTACAGGTGTTAAGCAGGTAAAAGCTGTAGTTTGAAGTGGTAGATAAGAACTTCTCCCTAGGATCCTAAGCACTGTTTCCTAGTACACCTTTCCTGAGAGAAAGTGTCAGGATATCAAACGGGAAAAGAAAAATATATTTTTAGGCCTTGGGGCAAAAGAAGGAGGGGATTTTATAGACAGTTTTAGGAGAAGCGTTTCTGGGGTTTATTTATGACTTCAAATAGCAATCTCTTCCCCAATCACAACCACAGATGTTTATTACATTTACCAAAGAATTTGCCTTCTTTTTTTCTTAAATAACAATTTGGTATTATTACTAAAGCTATGTCTTGTGACCTTGCGAAGTATATGTGGAAAGAGAGGCGAGCATATTTGAGCTGCATAGCTTACCATATACCACAGGCACCCAAAATAAATGGGTGGCAACATTACACTGGGGCTTATTTGATGTACTGGGATCTAATGCACATCACTTGACTTGCTCCCAGCGAGTGTTATGCATATTCAATACACAGAAAGTCAAGCAATCTATTTCAAGGCGAGGTAACTGAAAGCCACTATAAAATTCCACTATTACTGCCATGCTGTAAATTGCATGTTATTGATTCCTCTGGCCTCTTTTGCATGTGAGGTGACTTGGTGGGCAGGGGCCTCAGCCTTTTATCTGAGTTCAGACCCCACCTGAGGAATCTGTTGGCCTTACCCTGAGTTTCCATTTGGGTAGAGAAATATCTGCATTATAGCAAGGAAAAAGAAGACACCTATGCCTGGTTCTAGTTTGAACCACAAGTTTATATTTTTGGGAGCTAAAAATCTGTAATTCAGAGCAACATCTTTTTTTTTTTTTTTTTTTTTTT
>VZTR01015055.1:150143-175985 GCA_013400775.1 Chaetops frenatus | reverse complement strand
TTTTTTTTTTTTTTTTTTTTTTTTTTTTTTCTGAAACAAACAATTTTTTCTTAAAACAGTTTCATACTTTCTTCTTACTCCAAAAAAGAGAAGGAATGACCAAAAGGAAAGATATGCATAAGAGTTACATGTCCTAAACAGCTTAAAACCAGGGGAAAAAGTAAAAGTCCTTTCCACTGTGCAGTTGATCAGAAGCTTCAACTCATTTTTGAGGCAGGCAAACCTTTTGATAGTCATTTCACAGTCTGGGAAGAGAGGCGGGGATGTACCCAGGGACCTTACTTGGGGCAGGCACCGGAAAGCAGAGGCCAGGAGCTTGGCCCCACATTTCCAGTTTTGAGTTCCAGCTGCCCAACCTGAACTCTAAACCATGGGAACTGCAAGCCAAAACCAATCTTGAAAAGAGAAAACAACAACAACAAAAAAAACTCTGCCAGGAAAAATCTGCAAAATTCTGTGTCTATAACCTGATATCTGATATCTGATCTATCTGCTTTCTAACACAAACCACTGCAGATCCCCTCACACACAGGTACACTTTAAACTAGCTGATTTTGTCCTGGATTTCAGCCAGAATTTAGTGTACCATAGGTTCAGTTAAAACATTTTTAATAATTATCTCATATTGCAGTGATCATCTCCTATGGCCACTCAATTTTCTCACAGAGTGTTAGAGTATTTTTTTGTCTAATGGTCTAAGTCTATTAACAAATGCAATGCCCCTGGAAAGGTGAGAATTTCTTTGTGCCTAAACTGACAGTAGGTCAAAACTCAAATGCTGACTCTGAGCCCGTTGTATGCTGGACACAATAGCCCTGGACTTGTGTACTCAAGCTGTGTCTGTGCCATGGTGTGGTCCACAAGTGGAGGAGCTATCTTTCCAGAAGCTCAGCTACAGCATTAAGAAATACATGCCAGTTAATTTACCCCATTTATTACCCGAATCTAATAGCAGTTGATCAGCCTCTGAACTGAAGAACTCAATCTCAGTTACCAAGATTGACTGATTGGAGTAATTGAAGCAATCTTATTTAATGTTTGCCTTAAATGATCTGGCAGTCTGATTCAGATAAGATTTCAAACAGTCTCTGTGCTTTTGATCTCAAATTAGCTTCAGGATTAACTCAAGCTTGGTTCAGACACAGTAAAAAAATCTCACAAGTATATCTTACACCATAGCCATGCTCAAGCCCTCTTCCCAATTCCACCAGATTAATTAAAATCTCATCTCAACTCAGTAGTGCTAGTGATGGTCTGAACTGTAGAACAGTGCTGGGAAGCTGAGGGGAGATGCAAAACAGCGCTTACAGAAACTCCTGTGGCTGAGGAATGGTTACAGGAGGGAGAATCCTTGCTGCCTCTTTTTTATAAATGCTGTGATTTCTTGTCTCTGGTACACAAACGAAAGTGTCTGTAAGCAATAAGGTCAAGAGATAACATAGCCTTCCAGAAAAGTGACACTAAATTAATTGATACAAGACAGCAGTCAAAACCCATTTCTACCGGTGAAGGCTCAAAGCAATCCTGAGCCTTTAAGGAGTTTCCCTTCTGCCTTCTGTTCACTTCACAGGACTGCTTCAGACAGAAATGCTTCTAACATTTTGAAGGCACACTACACAAGATGTATGATTACTTTTAACACAAAAAGAGCTATTTTGTTATAGGTATTTGCTTTTAACAGCTCAGTTCCTTTGTGCATTCCTTTCCCAGGTACAGTACAAGTGCTTCAGGGCAACTCTAAAGGCAATTTTCAACAGTAGCTTGGGAGCCTAACTATGGGTTTGCTAAACAACATAGCTAAGCAGAGAGACAGATACCTGTTAGAATCAATTAACCTCATATAATAAACTCTCCCAGGCAGCTTATTTACAATTTGAGGGGAAAATACACCTTTGAAAGTTGTTTTCTAAAGATATTCTGGCTCACCTTTCTCTGTTCATGATTAGGCTTTGTGGTATTAATTCCCCCTTTTTTTTAAGTCAGGGAGGTATCTAGGCTCAGCTTTCTATAAGTACATAGGTGTGAATGCTGCAGATGTGTGCATTAGTGCCTCAGGCTTGCTGAAATCCCTCCCTATGGCTTGCAGCTCTCTATTTATCATTTACCCTTTGCTACTGTTGAAAGGGGCAACAAACACTTTGAAAAAGTTGCTCCAAGTAGCAAGATTACTTCAGAAGAGGAGTTTGGGGTCCTTAATTCCCTTAGAAATGCTCCACATTTTTTTACCTCAGGTCTATAGAAGTGTTTGTGTATCACCTAAAACCACAAAGCCTGATTTTGATTAGGCTGTGGGTACCACTGCTAGGTTATTTTTTTAAGATAGCATCGTGGAAAAACTTCAGTTATAACTTAATTAATTCAAACACTATCGTTACCTTTGAATGGAAGTGTTTTATCCAAGCAAAGGATCACCCCTGAATGACTGTATTTGTACTGCAGAACCACCATGGCTCTAGGGTTCAGCTAAGGTCTGCATTCAAAGTTATTGCATTAACACTTATGTTATACTGCTGCCTACAGGTCCATATTTAAAATTAGGGTGTTATGCTAACTTATGTTTAAACAAGGCTCCTGTTCCAAAGCTTAGGAAACAAGCAAGATAAGAAAAGTATGGGAGAAACTGAACCCATTCTAACTTTCCATGGGTTGTGGATGTAATGGAATGTATTTCTTCCACTGCCCTGAAGCCACCACGGAGGGGCTGGTTTATCATAGCAGAGCTACATTTGGGAATGCAGTTCAAAAGGAAGACAGGGATTGTGGTAGTGCCTGTATTAGAGGTGCTGTGGGGGAAAGCACAGTGATACCTAGAACGGCAGCCCTCCACATGACAGACAGGCAGGTATCTGATGATCTCTCCTGTGGTGTTTTTTGCAAGTTGTGATTTCCCCTTGGGGAAACTGCACATTTTAAAAAGCAAATGTATATGTATTTTGAGGTTGGACACAGAATGCAAAGACTGTCTTTTCCTACTTTGTAGTTTAAAGATCCCTTAAAAATAGCCTATAAATTTCAAGAGCATGTCATATTGCATCTTACTATTACATTGAAGAAAAAAAAAAAAAAAAAAAAGACGTGCCACAGGTCTCACCAAAACAGAAACATCATTCTTGCAGAGGCTGGAGTGGGGAAGGATAGTTTTCCTTTTCAGTTCGTGTGCATAGTTCTTGTTTGGGTAGCCAACTTAAATTGCTACATATTTTGAATTTCAAAGTATTTTCTGAATACAGGAAGAAGAAATTTCAACTTGGTGCCTGTAGGGGAGCCAGACACTTCTGCAAGCGCTTCCTCACTCCCCTACAGAACTGATTGATCTTGGCAACTCAGGATGCTGGTGGTTTCAGCTAAAGCTGACGGCAGCTGAAATTATTTCCCTCCATTTTCTGTAAAATATGCTATTTTTGCAAAAGGTGACTCCTTTATTTCAACAATTAGCAAACCGACATTTCCTAAGATCATGTAAATTAACAGAAATGTTAGCATTTAGCACTCAAAATCCTCTGCACCCTGGAGGCTGGATAAGGTATTAATCAGCTCTAATTAAAGTTGTCTGATGCCAGGCAGTCAGTCCCCAGTGACTGCCACAATACTGTTTCCTATGTAATTGTTGGCCAATTTGTAGCAATATATCATCAGGATTACCGAATTATTAGTTATAATTAGAACTTCAAAGTCAATAGCAGTGTCACAGCAAGGGTAAGTAAACACTAGAAAATTATGGAAGATGGAAATACCTTTCTAACAGCTATATCATGTTAGTAATACAGAGACCACCCACTCCAACAGCTAGGCACAATGATAAATTCCTACTTGGAGAAGGTGGAGTTGGATGTTTTTGCCTTAATGTTCTGCATCCATCTCAGTGACATCCCCTGTAAGCTCCTCTTTGATTCCTGCCCACCAGCTGTGGAGCATGCACGTGAAGTATTTTAGACTGGCTAAAACCCATACAGCTTGCCAGATTAAATTTTACAGCTACCAATGTCAAACCACTTGCATAGACCATGCCCAAGGATGCATCACCCAAAAGTCTGTAGGTTATTCTCCTATGGCTCTTTGGTCACCCTGAGTCCCACTGGAAGTGTGACAGAGGCATCTACTGCTTTTCAAAGAAGAATATAGTATTTGCTCTTACTATTTTGACCAACAGGGAAAAAAAAAAAAAAAAAAAGAGAAAGGAAGTATTTTTCTGCAGGTCAAGTCTAGGACTTCCAGGAAATCCAAAGAAAAAATATTTCTACTAAGACATTTCAAGTTTTTCTCTAAGCTCAAGGTGTGTTGGGAAATGGACTGAGAGTTCAGTGTGTGGAAACATGACCCGTAAAGTTCAGCATATACTGCAAGAACCAAAACCTAATTAGGGGAGTTGGTCAGGCTTTTAACTTATCTACCTAATCTTCAACCACAGCCTCAAAGGCTGAAAATGTGACTCCATCTTTTAAACCAAGAAACAGGTCATTAAAATTCAGGTTGTACAACTAACATTGCACCCATTTAACAAAACAAGAGTTCAAAACATAAGAAGTTTAACTCCACATCAGAGACATTTCTGGAAACCGCAGACGTAACGAACTATCTTCCCTCCATTGGTTTCAAATGAAATAGGCACAGAGGCTTTCTTTGGCACAGCCTAACCCTGTTCGACCAGGTGTGGGTTTCAATTAAGTTACCCTTGTGCAGGAATTTGAAGACAAACATTTGTAAACTTTTTTTTTGGTTTGTTTGTTCATTTGTGTTTGAAAAATGTACCCACAGTGGTTGCCCTGCTAAAACCAGGCAGGAACAGCAACCTGGAGCCAACCAGCCGAGTCACAGCCCTGGCTGCGTGTGAGCTCGTGGTCTGCTCTCACAGCCTGACTCAGTGGAAAGAAGTCTGTGGAAGCTCAAGCTACAGTGAGATGACAGGTGACTTCTGGGATAAAAAAAACCCCAAAACTACAGCTGTAGCAGTACACCCACCTCTGGAAACCTGGCACAAATCATTTGTAGGAGAGATGGTGTTGAGCAGAGCTGGCTGGGTGATAGTGGAATAAGTCCGTTCCAAAACTGTGCAGGTTTTCCAATTTTTTTCGTATGGTCTTGAAACGAAAGCAAAAACTTTTAAAATGGAAGGGTGTGGAATTGTGTTGAAACATCTATTTCTGAGTTCAAGAGATCGAGTCTTTAGATCAGACATAACCAGAGACCTCAACCTGGGATACAGAAAACTCCTAGCACCTCTGCAAAATGTTTTGGCATCCAAGAAGCAACATATTTTAGTTAAATATATTTCATCAAACGTGTTCTGACGAATTCCAATCTTGAAATGTCATTGTGTCACCAGTTTGTGCAAAGATCAGTATTTAGAAAAACCTCATAAAAATAAAGGACTGGAAAAGAAGCTGAGGTACAGTCAATCACTCAAAATACATTTGTCAGCAAAATTAAATATAAGTTCAGGCATATTCTGTTTCATCACATACTGTTCCTTTTAGGGGTGAGGCACTTAAGTAATTTCTCTATTTTGGAATGAGACTGCAAGACAAACAGTTTATCTTCAGTTTGGCAAAAGAAAGTTACATAAACGTCTATCAAGATGAAAGTGGTGCAAACCAGAATATTTTACAGCTTAAATAGCGATTCTGTTCTTCAGCTATGTGTAAACTATTCATCTCACAGGATGCAATCAAATGTCACCGTCTCGATATGAATTCCCAGTAATGTGGAAAACACAAACCCATATACTTTATATATGTGCACATACAAATACACACACACACATATATATAGTGCCTATATATTTATACACACACACACACACACATATATAATATTTTCATGTATACACACACACAGAGATGCAAACCACATCTGGAGTTCCATTAAAATATTTCTCCTACCTCCTCAATAACCACAGTTACAGTAATCCCTAGAAAGAACAGAGTAGGGCTAAGGTCAGTCGTCTCTGATCACCACTGTTTGTACAAAGTGATTTTATGTTTCATTTGCGCTAGAGATTGATATCAAGTTAGAATTTTGGCTCAAAAGAATTTTTATGGAAGAAAACTGTTTGGAAGGTTGAAAGATTTTCCCAAAGGAAGGTTCAGGGAATAAATGAGAGCTTATTTATCTTTTTCAAGACTTTTTCAAGCTGGAACACAGGGAGAAAATCCCCAACCTCACTCCTCACAACAGTGCATTATCACAAGAGAGTCTGTATTGTATTTTTTCTGCTGAAATTAAAATAATTTAAGAAAAAAAAGAGGGAAAATACAATGTGTAAAAGTCAGTCTGCTCTTCAGTGAAAATACTGTAATTTTTTCATTTTAAGAATGTTACCATCTTTTCACCAAGATGCTTCCAAACACGATGTACATTTTCCATCAACTTTGAAGGAGTATTTAAGAAACACCTTCGTTTCCACCAGAGTTTGGGTTTTTTGGGTTTTTTTTTCCCCCAAAATTTCAGCCTATTCTAGCTTACATTTTGGATTCTCTCAAAATTCAAATTGAAAACTTCAAAGCAAGCCATCTCCACAACCATTACTTTTGTAGGATTTTGATCAAAGCCATGGAAATTCCTGGTTCCACCCCGCAATAATGAACCGGCCCAAGTTTCATTTGAAATCCAGCTCTGAGGAGCTGACTTACCTATCTGGTTTGCAAGAATCCTGCTGCCTTCACCTGACCTGAGAGCATCTCGGCACAGCAAAGCTCTCCTCCAACTGGAACGCATCCATGCAACACAGTCCCCATCACCTCGATGTGGGGGGGCACCAACCTTTAGCTGTCAACCTCCTGTTTACCAACCTTCTCCAAGTTCAGAAAGCTCCTTCTTTCTGCATCCTGAAGATCAAGGTTTTTTTGTTTTTTTTTTTAGCAATTCACTAGATAGCTGTGTTTGCCTAAAGAGACCCTCCCACTGCTCTTTTATCCTCTGAAGGCAGGCCAATTTTCAACTACAGCCTGGTGGTTGCCTGGGTTAACCTCTGCCTTGTTTCATGAGGTTTAGAAACCCCAATACATCTTTCAAATGGCGTGTCTGATCACACTGCTCTGGCAGATAAGCAGAAAATTAGAATGAACTTCTCCAGGTAAGCGCCAGCATGAAGGTACCATCGTCTTCCAGGGGGGAATGCCTGGCAGGCAGGCATGCAGGCAGGCAGGTTTGGAGATCAGTTATGATGGGGACACAGAAAAGGCAGCTGTGTAACAGCACAGTAACAACAGTCTTCAGTGCTTCTGCCAGGTAAGGCTAGGGTGCTTTCTTCTACAGGGAATTCAGGACAAATATCTTGACAGCACTTTCAACCCCTAAATGTTGTACGTTAGACATTTAGGTGGCTGTTGAAGTCATCCCTATCTTGTTCTATATGGCTTATATTCAAGCATTTTAGGTTTGAATCTTTGTGTTTCAATTCAAGGCCTTTATCCTCTATGTTCTCCTACTATTTGTAGGATTTTTCCCATCATGCTGGTAGCCTCTTCATCCTCTCTCACCAACTGTGACCGCGTGCCACAGTCCTGTGCAATAACACAGGCGAAAAACACGGGTTACTACAACTTGGTATCTAGTTTCTATTCGTTATGCTTGTTCAGGTCCAAATGCAAACTTCACAGCACAGAAAAGTTTGGGTCTTACAGCTGGTTCAGACTGCTGTCACCAACTAGATTGTCCTTTGAGTGATGGGTGATATCAAGAACAGCCATCTGAGCTTTCCAAACTGACTCTGGGGATCTAATTACTCCTCTGGATACCTGGCTTTCCTGAGGCACAGGTTGTATTTCCTAAATCAGGATGTGTTTGAAATAAGTACAACTGAAAGGAAAAAAAAAGGAAAAACCCAAACCCAGAAAGTACAAAACAGAAAAAAACCCCAACAACTTTCACCTTGACATTTTACGTACTTTTTTTTTTCAACTACAAAAACACAGGAGTTCAGAATTCACCACCAAATCCCCACTTTTTAGGTCTCCATTCTCTTGTGTGCCTTTCACAGCTTTCCCCAAAACCGTAACAAGACATTTAACCATCTCCTGCTGAGGTCAGTGGGATTTAGGTAGGGCCACACCCCTGCAGCATGCAGGAACTCAGCTCCTCTGCACTGACAGCAGCTCAGCTGCTCAGATTCATTCCACAGTGTGGCCTGCAAAAGAAATTGTTTCAAGGTGTACAAAGCATTTGCTGCCTGCTGCTGTTGGCAGGGTAAAACTGCCATGGAGCTGTTGCCAGGGGAAGGGAGAAATAAAACCCCCTCGGGAAAGAAAAGAAAAGAACACACAGGTAGAGAAGGGGGAGGGGTGTGGGAGGTGTGGGGTCCCCCCTGGGACCCAGCCCTCCTTTGGGAATAAGATGAGCTTGCTGCTGGCACAGGGTTTGGCCAAGCTTGCTGATCTTCCTGTGTGCACCCGAGCATCCCTGTATGCGACGACTGCCACGCCCTGAGGGCTGTTCCTTGCCCCTCTGAGCCTTGTGAAGGCCTTTGAAAAGCAGTGACTCTTACTGTACTTCTTGGCAACTTGCTGTATGATGGCACATCAAGGAGGGCACCCAAAATCCTTCACTGTGGGAACATGAGTGACTGTGAGGAAGCACAGCCTTTCTGCGAATACCTGGGTGGCTGGGGAAAAGCCTTCCCTGGGTCTGCCCCTTGTTCCCAACCCAAAACACACCGAAGTGCTTTCTCACCCACACTGATTTGCTCATATCCATTTACAAGAAACTGGGCTACAGACCACGGGGCAACAATTTTAAAATCTATAAACACCCTTCTTATCCCCATGCAGCCAGATCTGCCTGGAGTGTGATGAAACAGCTTTGAAAGGGAGGGAAGCCACACAGGGGCAGTAAGCTGAGAGATGGAGAGCAAAAACCATGGGGAAGGTCTGGAACCTGATAGTCTTTCCCTTGATCTCAAGTTTTAAATTTTCTGTTGTACCTATGGTTTCCCCAGAATATTTTTCTCCAGCTAATGCAGCAGGTATACCCATGCTCACATTATAGCAGCAAGAATCAAATGAGAATCCAAATTTAAGAGCTTTAAATGTTAATGCAAAAAAAAAAAAAAAAGCTAGATCAACAATCTTATTTTTCTTCATTCATTTTGGAATCGTGCATATATGGAACTTCCTCTTCAGTAACTTCTTCCACAGTCTCCCACAGAGCCCTCCTGCAGATAATCCCAGCAGTAACAAAACAATGCTGTCCTTGCTGAATGACAGCACCAATTCTTGTCACTCTGCTGAGTGGGTGCCTAGAACAGGCACTTCGCCTCTCAATTCATTATTTTCTCGTCACTCTGTGAAAAAACACTGCACCTTCCAAAGAATGAGACTGAGTATCAAAAAGGGATATTCCCTAACAGAAGATATTACAATTCACTTCAGTATACCACAGATAAAAAAATACAGTTTTTCTTACCTATCTTGTTGACTAGACTTTTTCAAACTATTTCAATGGATTCTTTTCCCCAGAGTGTTAGTTCCAAACCACAGTTTTATGCAACAAAGCTCACTAAAAGACAGAAAAAATTACATTAAGGTTGCAGCTGGTTTACACACTAGGCTTATTTTCCAACTAAATTCTCTGTGATCTGATAATGCAATGCTTCATTTTGAAGCAAGTTCTACTACTACTACTACTACTCAAAACTGTTGCTCAATGTCACACAGAGACTGTATTTTTCAAATAATAATTCACAGCATTCATTTTAAGGACATGTTTATAGAGGTTGAAAGGAAGTTCAGATAAAGTTGTTGCATTGTGGCAATATATGAAATGAATTGTTTTAATAGGAAAGAAGTTTAAGATAATCTCTTGGCCCTGTTTCCTTTACTGGTTAAACCCCTTTGGTCACGTCTGTGAGAGCAGTGCTGGGCACTTCTGTTTATTTTTCTTTAACTGGAAATTTTTAACCCTGAAAGTAAAGTTAAGGAGAAAAAATTAGTCCAAGGGGCTTCATGCTATGCCAGCATGAGTCCTCATTGCAGATACCTCAGTGAGCAAGTGAAGAGATGATTTTTGCCTTTCTCCCTGAATTTCTGTGTTCCATTTGTTGTACCCACCATCTTCAAAGAGAAGATTGCCATTGCCATGTGCCAGCTCCAGAGATACATAAAAGGAGGATCTAACTGTAGCCAACCAGAAAAATTGTAAAGCTGATAGAAGCAGGACAGGCCTGACATGAAGAGAGGAACTCCTTGGAGGAGTTGTCAGGCAGAAAACTAGAAGTGAGGAAATTATACAGCACCAGCAAAAGTACAACAGTACTTAAACCACAACATAAAGCTCAGGATTTTGGTGATGAAGGCAGAGCAGAGGTCTGAAATCCAGAGGCTGCTTTCAACCAAGATTTCTGTGGTCTATGTCTTAGGCAGATAAGAAGAGAGTTCCCATTCCTGGATGACTGCCGAAGTTGTCCTTCTCCATTGGTTTCATTTTTTTTCCAGCAGAGAGGGCTAGACATTTGGATATACAGTTACTTATGATTTTTTTCAAATACCAGAAGTTAAAAATATGAGGCAGACTAGCCACACAACACCAAGTTTCTACTGATCCCTTACCTAACGGACCAGAAACCAGAGACTGTTTCCAGTAATGTCATCTATGTTTTCTGGATTTTACCTCTCTCAGGTCCAGGACAGAAGCCTGGATCAAAGGTCCCTGTCTCCCACAAAAGTGCTCCACATGGCTGTGGAGTCTGAGAGCGCAGTGCTGCATCTGGGGTCTGAGGCTGCTAAATCAGCAGGCTTGGATCTCACCCAGGTGCCTGTTTTGTGCAGACATACCACCAATATGCCCTACATCTACCTCTAGAGAAAGGCTTTGGCAGCATGTGCCCATCTGTCCTCCTGCTCATCAGGTACAATGGGTCACCCCCATGTTTGTGAGAGATCCCTGAGGAGGCTAAGGACTTCCACGAAGCACTTGTACCATGTAGGGACAAAACCTTTCCTCAGAGACTTTTCCTTACCTCAGACATTGCAAAACACTATTAGCTCAGCTACAGGTAGTCAAACCTGACTGGAAGGCTTCCTGCCAGTTTGCTTGTACCTGGCAGCCTCTGCCAGAGCACTCACAGTGACAGCCTTCAACCACAAAGTGTGCAGGTCACAATGTACAGTACACTTGAGCATTAACGGAGGTGTTACAACACGGGTTTACTTATGTCCATCACACTCTCAAGGACCCCGGCAGACATCACCAGGCTCTTTTAGATTTACAGTAATACTAAGGAACAAACAAAAAAACCCACAGCTTCATTTCCCAATATCAAAGGGAGAATTTGCCGATAGCACAGCAGCAAGCCACGCTGACTGTGAGCAAACAAGCTCAGTTCTGCATTGCCTGTAACTGAGCTTTGTTGAGGTACCTAACTTTGATCTTTGATAAATGAAAATGTTGGCAGGTAGCTTCATTTTATGCTGTTTCTGGAAATCCTGCACATTTGAAAATTTGGTGAGCTGGCCTAACACATTCATGAATGCTGACATTTAGCTCACAGTTACCACTTAGGTATGACCTGAGTTATTTTTCTCAAGACCACAGTTACGTCCAGTTCTGCAACTGAATTGATTTTAACCTAAGTCAAAATATTTTTGTGTTTAGCTATGACAGAGAATTGTATGTGTACCTTTGTCCAACAAAAGGACAGTTACTGTCTCCAAAGTTGAGGGCGAATGTTCTGTGGTGTCCATCTTCAAAGCAACACAGTGTGAAAGCAGACACTTCAGTTGTGTCAGCCTACACAAAAAGGCAGCTGCCAGGGACGTACAGTATCACTACTGCACTGGTTAGAACCTTTCCAGTTCATTTCTGAAAGTGCTGTAGAAACAAAGCGAAGCAGACGTGCCAGGGGACACTTTTGCAAGGGTACAGCTTATACAACTTCCTTGTTTTAATTATCTAAGTGGTGGGTGGGTGGAGCCCCTTCATAATTTGCTCTTCTCTTTTATTACTGAAATAAAATATCTGAAATATCTGAGGGTGCTGGGAGAGAGGTCGCTCTTATTGCATTCCTTTGCAGGCAGCATGGCTTTTTCAGGGACACCTGTCCACACGAGACTCTGTAAACGCTTTTTAACAGGTCCCCAGGTAGTAGAAAGAGCACAGCTGCTAAAGAGCGTTAGTGGCAGGACAGCTGCTTGGCTGACAGAATTGGAACCAGCACGGTGCATGTGCTGGGACTGTAAACAGGAATGAATTTTCCTAAAAGCTTTATAAGTAAAAATGTTTATTTTTGGAATATTAGTAAAATAAAAGGAGTTACAATGTTCCTTTAATTTTAAGTCAAAACATAATGACATGCAGCTTTTAAGAAGGTTTATTTTATGGCGAAATCTCAAATTGAAACAAGGTGGCTTTGAAACAACTTCAGAAATACCACAGATTTCTTCCTAGATGTATATATAAAACATGCTTGGGCATTTATTTTTTGTCTTTAGTGCATAGTAAAATTGATCATGAAATTCTGCTTTCCACAAACCATGCATCAGGAACTGGGGAACGCCCTTCTGTCTCCCAAGCCTGTCACTGATTGCAAATGCTCAGTGTGTGGTGCGAGAAGGCACGACAAGGTACCTGGAAGAGGTTATTCACATGCTAAAAAGATGAAATAGAGATCTTGGTTTCAAGGACAGGCACCAAGATAAAGACCCCTGACCTCCAGCCCTCCCCAGCCATAGCCTTCCTCTCTGACTCAGAGCCCTCCAGTGCTAAGAAAGTGCCCTCTTGTGACAACCTCAGCACAGGCTCAGAGAGGGAGTTTTGAACCCAGACGAACACCAGCATCAGACTAGTTGCAAGCGACTGAAATTCTTTTTGCAGTGCTGGCAAAGCAGGACATTCTCTTTGGGAAGTTCACCTGAGGACAGCAAAACACAAACGGCTTGCTACTCCCCCCCACAGCACTTGCAGTGCAACACGCCAGCCTGGAGGATCAGCAGTACTTGCCTTGCCCTCTTGAAATGCCATCCCTACCTTGTTAGGAATGACAGAGACATTCTAAAAATCTGTCTAGACTTCATCATGTTTCTCTAAGTCTCTCAAAGGCATTTTCCACTCTACATGCTTCCCCAGCATCTCATCAAGGGATGAAAATAGTGGGTCTATCACTTGTACATAGCTCTTCACAGCTTCTCCTCTTGAGTCTGAAGCTATGCTTGGTTTACAGATATTAATTGCCTTTTTCACAGCTGGCACCAGCAGCCTTGCATGTTGACTCAAAGTGTGATGTGATAATTAGGCAGGGTGAGGAATCTTTGTTAAATTTCATTCTTTGGCACTATTTTGACTTTGATCTTCGCTGCTCTCCTTTCCAGAAGAGTTACAGCGTTCCAGCAGAAGCCAAGGGTGGGCCTTTCATCATCCTGGGGGGAAAGCTTTGTCCTGTGCCCCACGGCATTCTGCTCTCAGTCTTAAACACCCATTTGGATGACTGCTGTGTGCTTGCTGGAGCGCCTGTGAGGTGCCTACAGTCAGAAAAGCACGTAGGGTGCATCCTCCACCAAAACACAGATCACATCAACAAAGTCAAAGAGAAGCAGGAATGAAGTTCAGTAATGAAATAAACAAGTAAGCAGGCTTTCATTAATGCTATTTCTCCATTAACTTGATTGAAAGTTTGTATTTTACTCTGCAGGTTAGGAAGGCCGTGGCACAATAAACGTAACATCCTGTAAAACCAGTGACCACTTCTCTCTTGGACTCCAAAGCTGTCCATATTCCAGAGCCATGCAGGCAGTTAACTTAAGCATTCTGTTGATTTTTACTGGCCAATTACAAACCACCTAACAGATGGTGTAGAAATAGTTACATAAACTCAGGAATAAATCCTAGAGCATTTATACACTTATGAATGAATCACTTTCCCAAATGTTCATTCTTGGGCTTCTGTCACTTATAATTTCTTTGAGATCTACCCTTTCTACTTGTAACAGCCTATTCCTCTCCAGACCTGGGATAGCATGAAATGCAAGGAGACAGTGGGGACACCTGAATCTCATGAGTCTTGTCCCTGCCATATTGTTAACAACACATCAATGCAAGTCAAAGAGAGGCATCTGCCCCAGAAGTCATTATTGGTAGGATTTTTGCAATATGCATAGAACAAATAAATGAGAGAAGACTGTGTAGCAATTCCCTTTTTCCACCCCAGGAGGGATATGATTGCCTGTTACACTGTGATGGGTGTTGAACTATGTCCCGGAGCTGTTTTGGTCCCAGAAATTAGGCATGGGTAGGACACCTGCAAGACGGGTATGTAACTATGCTCATGAGAATGAAGTTAATGTCAAAGTGGTTGTATGTGAAGAAATTAACTGTGTGATGTGTCATACATAAAAAGTTACTCTTTAAAGATGCTTTCCCCAAGCCATTATCCTCACAGTCCCTTGGCCTTCCAAACTGGGGAGACTGAATATTAACTGCTTGTTAGCAGGTTTTGCTTGCTGCCATGGCACTTTTAATGGTGGTAATCAACAGAGCTTGTGCACGTCACCTTCAGTTTCTTCTGGGCAAATGTGTGAAAATTCCAGTAGGAGATTTCACGTGACTGCTGGGAGGCTGGTGCTGGTGCAGGAGCAGGTATCTGGCTGCTCCATCTCTTATCTGATGGCTAGCATGTTGCTGCTCTTACCCCAGAGAGAGTTCAAAAGAGTAATTCCCTTTAGGGGTATTAGACCTCCCTTTCACACACAATGGGCTGAGCCACAGCGCTTTTTTGCCCTCTTATGCCAGTCTGCCTTCCCTCTCTTCCACATGTGCTTCTGGCTGCAGCTGGCCCTATCCAAAATTCATGAGCTGGGATGCAAAGCAGCAGCTCACAGGTTGTTGTTGAACAGCCACGGCAACAGAAGCACAGAGGTGAAAGGGGCAAAGGAAGTCCTTTTCTCCTCCTCAGTGTCTAAGAATTATGCAGGATACACGATTTACAGGGCAGGTCTTTTTGTGGATTGGGTCAAAGAGGTAACCCGGTCCCAAGATACACATAGTGCTGGGTTACATCAACACTAGGCTGTCCATGCAATGTAACAAGCCAGTCCTTCCTGTCCTGTGCCTTAAGCTCCTGCAGTAAGTTTTAAAGGATGATTTTTACAGAGAGTGTCCCCCTGGGGGTGAGACAGGCAATGCCCTGGGCTAGGTACGACCCAGCAGCACTCTAGGATGATCACTGTTTGCCAGTGAAGTTAATTTAAATACATTTCCCTAAGGGTGGCTCCATTGTAACTGAGACACCATACATCCCAGCTAACTGCACACGTCTTCCTGGCTCACCACTGTGGGGGTTTGTACGACATCTCCAAACTACTCCTTCTCCACAGGTGCCACCAATGGTTGGACTGATTTCCGTGCCTTCCGTGAATGGCACTTAAACCATTCCTTTTCCTGTTAGGGCTTTTGTTTTGTGCTTTTAGTTTTCCAGGAAAGTCTCTGTCAAACTCCTGTTTGAGGCAGCCAGGTAGAACCAGACATAGCATAAAGGGCTCATCTGTCCCATGTTCTGAATTAAGCACCTAATGTTCAGTGGACTAAGAATAAACAAAGAGAGAAGACAATTGACTCGTAGGAAAATGGCCACCACAGGCTCCACTGGGGCTGAGATTATTCTGAACTGGAAAAGGTATAAAATCTTCTTTGAATCTGAGTGGGAAAAAAAAAGTAATCAGAATCTCTTCTTGCTTCTGACAACAGTGAGTTCTGAAACGGCTGGTAGATTTTTAGATTTCAATTAATCCAGACAGAAAGAAGTGAGATCACATTGCAAAAATATGACACCTGCTATACTCCAGCAGAACAATGAGATGTGAGAGATGGTGATTCTTGAGCAGAGAATACAAATAGAAGGGGGAAAAAAAGCCTGTCTGCAACTAAACCCAGGTTGTGGGTATCCTGTACTAGAACACTAGAGGACACATCAACAGACTTTGAAAACTCGTTCAGATTTACCCAAATAAGAGAACATAGTGGACCTACCTAAGAAAATTAATAGGTGACAAAAGAGTGGGAGCAAAAGGCAGAGAGGCTGTTAAAGTTGGAACCCAGCGAGAGATGGCCCCTGTAACATGAGACACTCTGCCAGCTAGTGCTTACCATGATCCTGCCCAACAGCTCTGGGCATATGCAGCACTTCCTACGACAGGATTTCCTCAAGCTGCACTTGGGTTAATTTCAGGACACAAGAATTACATCAGAACATGCAAGGGTTTAGATTGCCTGGATCCACAATAGGCACCAAGTTCCACAGAGACAGCATTTTTTGACTATGGGAAATCCAGTGAAAGAACATGACTTGAGCCTGGAGGAAACTTTGGGGAAAAGAAGATGGATGCTAGATTGACAATAGCAAGAAAGAGTCTGTGTAAGGGTGGGGGAGATGCTTCAATTGAGTTCTGCCTATGACAGACAAAGGATACATAAAAATATTGCTCAGAATAATGAAATATGTATTGGGAAATCTGTTGCTTGTTGGTCTGATGGAGCAGGGAAAGTGTAAATAGTTGAAGCACTAGAAGAATTAAAGATGTCCCAGAACTGCTTATATATCAAAGTTCATAATATTTAAATTGTTCAAGGCAGTTATTAGTTGAAGTTCTGACAGCAAAATACAGTCACAACTGACAACTGATGGCTTGAGACATCAGGACCTCTAGCAGTGAAAGAAGGCTGCTACTATTTTAAGCCATGGATTGAAAATATTTAATATTTTTACTGATAGGAGCCTTATGAACTTCAAATTGGTTGTAAACTCTTTACTATCTTTGCCAGGCACACATTTTGAAAAAAGTGCAACTATATTTATTTTTTTCCCAGCTACCAAACATATGATCTGCAAGGCAAATTTAAGCGAGGCTGACAGTGCAGGCAAATGCATTTCAGCCTTCAAGGAAAGTCTTGGGTAACAAACCAAATTTGGTGGGAGCCAATCTAGCTTTAAAAGCCTTGTCTAGGTGAAATACGGACCGTGAAATGTGTTCTTGCTGGAACAACTGCTCAGGATGTGACCCCACGGAGAGAGTGTAACAGCCTATGGGTTGTGTTACAGCTATAGGGTTGCTGGGGTTGTAAGTGCTATTACTCCAGTGAAAAGAAATCATGGGTCTGAGAACTGTGCTTTAAAGGCTTAAGCTACTCAGGCAGAGACTCCAGGTCTGGGCTGGGGCTCTGAGGCTGTCATCAACATTAGGCACAGCCAGCTGAATATGCATATGGAAGAAAGTTCTTCTATAAATGCCTTCAGAGCCTGTAGTCTGAAGGCAGAAGTCCAGTGATGAGATGCTGCTGCTGTTCAGGATCTCACCACTGACACACAGCTGGTCTTGGAGCAAGGGCCTCCACCTTTGGTATGCTTCGGGTTCAGCCTCTGGAAAACTGAGAAAATTCACTGAGTTCCACAGAGACAACACATGAAACTACTGATAGCTGTCAATGGCTCTGATTTCTTTGAGTGTGAAGTCCACTAAAGGCAGAGTGGCTGACTACAGTGAGTTTTGGATTGGGGTTTGAATAAAACCAGTATTACTACTGACTGAGTAGTGAAATTAAAAATTTTTAAGCAGCTCTCTGATGTGTCACTACTCTAAACTGATAAGCTTGTAAAGAAGCCAGTTGGGAATTTCTGCACACAACTTCACCAGTCAGAAAACATCAATTTGAAAAAAATTAAATTAGTTATTGGTTTGGGGTTTTTGTTGTTTGTTTGTTTGTTTGTTTTCAGTTTGTTTTTGGTTGGGTTTTTTTGTTCCCCCTCCCTCCCCAGGGACAGCCACTACATAAATTTCACAATGTAGAAAATATTAACAAAAATGCTAACAGAGCAATAAAATACTTTGTCTTTAAAAAAAGTTCACTCCATAATTTCAGTTAAAAATGACTTCTGTTTGAAAAATTTTTACAGCTACCTGGTAGTTATGATAGAAAAGTAAGTCCAGAGCCCAAGGGAAAAAATTCCAACTGATTGCAATTGGGATGAAAGCCATGGTTACAAAGCAAAACTGGGGCACAGGAGAGCAGTTCCTGGTCCAGTACTAGCCATGGTAATATTAAGCAATCTTCTACACAAGCACAGAACCACTCCTTTTTAACTCTTAATGTGCTGTGGTCAGAAAGAGCAGGAATATTAGTGTAGGAAAATGAAGACCTGTTGAGCACCTATGGAATGGCACAGATAAGTAATTACTTATTCTCATAAACTTAAAGAATTTACTAGTGAGGTAAGAAAAAAGAAGGAAAAGAGAAAATTCAGAAACTGTGAACACATACCTGCTTTCTGAATTGATGCCTTTTTTTAAGAGTTTGAATGGGACAAAGGAAGGAAAGTTACATACTGCTATGGGTAACAAAGGCAGCAGGAAATATGGTTAGCAGTCAAAAGAACGTACACGATAACACCCAAGTCCACACACAAGAACAAAATTTATCTCCTCTTCCCACCACTGTCAGAAAACTATAGGGTCCAATAAAGAGTGTCTGTATTACCAGAGTGTTCATATAGGAAGGGTTTAGAAAAAGTACCACAGCACATCAAAATCTGAAGGAGCAGAGGCAGGCATGTACCATGATCCAAGAGAAGAAAGTGAACTTGAGATGAATAAGAGATATCTGCCTCGTATCAGTCAAATAGAGAGGGGTACAAGCCTTAGCATTAAAATCCACGTTTCAGACACCTGCACTGACCTACAGGCTCCACTCAGCAGTTATTAAGGCCAAGGCTGGGCTGTAAGCATGGTGTCTGAGGGCACCACATCTCTATCTAAGTACACACAGTCTCTGAGCACTGGCTTCACCAAGAGGGTGCTCTCCAGAGTCACCTTTCTCAGGTACTTCTGTGATTCCAAATTGTGGTGTACTTTTAGTGGGAATTGATTTTAGATGAGCTGTATACTCTCAATATACAGAAAATATAGTCCAGATGCAGGTTCCAAAGAGCCTTAAGGTTTAAAAATACTCAGGGGCAGGGATCTGCTTTGGAGCCATATATATTAAATAAAAATGAGCTATAGCTTACAAAGGAGTGGCTCGCTTGAGTCTTCATTCATGTCATAGATTTTATGAAAACCCCATTACACTTAAAAAAAAAATCTAATCATTTTTCTATTGTGTCAGTCACTGTAGTTTCGGAACACGGCTTCAGTCCCTTTCTCTTTTAAAATCATTATCTCTGCACTCCCTGGCTTTAACTGGATGAAGAAATGCTGGGATAGAATGAAAAATTACTTCTTCTGAAATGTTTCCAACCCAGCTAAAAGCTGTCTGTATGAGAAATCTTTCAAGAAAATCTGTCCTCATCTTATTTCCAGCTGGGCTGCATCCAGTTCCAAAAGTGCTTGCTGATGATGGGAGAAAAGTATCTGGATATGGACAGTTATGTTATTTGAGCCTCTGAATTCTGGATTGTGAATACAAACAACTCTAGAAACACCAGAGAGATGTGTAAAGGACAATAACAGAAGGGAGAGGTGAATCGAGACAGCTTCCTCTCCTGAAGAAAGGCTACCCAGCCTCTCCAGTCTTGCTGTTACTGCCCTTACCACTTCACAGATACTTTACCTGCTCTTCCCAACCTTGCTTTTCCCTCACCTCTGCTCTTCTCAAAGACAGAAGCTCATAATCCCCTACCATCTTTCTAGGTGTTTCATACACCTTTCTCTTTTCTTCATGTTCTCAAAGTGAAATCTGTCATTGCCAGCACAGAGCTACTCTACATCCTTGAAAACACCTCCCAAAGCTCTCCTCTGCCATCACACTTAGAAAAACCTGGGAAGAGGCTCCCAGGGCACTGCTCCACAGCCCAACATACAACCACCATCGGTGTGGATTTGCTGTTTTCCCATGTTCCCTCACCTCTTGGTAAGCATTTATTTGGCAAGTCTGAAGGAGGCTCTGTTTTCTCCCTCTGTTTATACAACACTGAGGTTCTTATCTGTGGCTAAGTTTCCTTGATCCTATCATCACACAAATAACAACAGGTAATGATTTAGAAATAGAAGCCAAGCAAAAACATAAAGCTTAGTTGTTTGAATTGCTTTCACAGAGTGCTGAAAAGTCATCATTTGATAGTACCAGAAGTGACAGAATCTTGTTATTATGATTTTTTTACATTGCTGTGTTGTTCCAGGGTTTTTTTCAACAATCACTGTCAGTTCTAATTCTCCAAACAGGCAGAAATTTGGGTGGAAATCCTGTCTCCACTGAAGTCAAGTGACGGATTTCCATTGGCCTCAATGGGCCTGGAATTCACCCGGTCACAACCTAGAGAAAGAATATTTGTAGTAGCAAACCAAATAAATATATCCGTGTTTTTCTGTGAAAAATCAATTTGAGACCCCTTTTTCCTGGCAAGAGTTATGCATAGCGATATAATATGAGATACAGCAGTACTTGGAACAGGAAATGACTGTGGACACATTGTCAGGGCAAAGCTATACTATGCCAATGGCTGAAGCAGAGAAAACTCCTAAGAATTCGTTAAAATAGTCCAGGAAATAAAATAAAACAAAATAAAAAAACAAACCCAGAAATAAAATAGAGTGCACAATGAAAATACCAGAGTTGAAATTTCTTTGAGCTTGAGAGGAAACAAAGAGATAGGAAACTATACTGAAAGAAGAATAGTACTGCATGGGAGTTGCCTGTGGGGTGCCAGGTGTTGCCCTTTGCAAAGGAAAGAAAGCACCTCTGCAGAGATTGTCAAGAACTAGAGCAGCAACACAGCAGAGTACCTGAGGGAAAAACAACCCTACAAAATATCTTAATATAGAAACTGAGTTCAGGATGTAACAGCTTTGTTAGACATCCAAAGAGTGATTTTCCTATTATACAGAATTAATATCAACTGAAGCATATCTGTGTGTACTCAACAGATCACATGAAACAGAAAAGGACTCTTCCATGGATTATTAATTATGTGTTTGTTATCTAAACATGGGCAACTAACCCTTAAAGGTAGGATGCCTATGGCAGAAGTATGAGAAGCAGAACATCACTGTGAATCAAAGGACATAAAAGATGTTCTCTACATCAGATATCAATGACATTTTCAGGTATTTAAAAACCTTGCCTAAAGAAACAACTACTCATTATGTTAAGTCAGAGCATTATACAGCAGTGGGTAGTTAGTCAGTGAAGTGAGAAATAGCCCAGAAACATGAAATGTCTGTGTACAAAACCCATAGCTTTGTGCCTGACTGACTAGAGGCATTCTGCTTGTACACATGTGACAGACACATCAGTTCAGGATTTTGGGGAAAGTGACTGACCACTTTCTTTCCTGCTCACTGATAATTGAATCAAAACATGTCTCTCACTCTTCTCCTGCTTCTTTATTTGCTTGTTGCTTGTTTGTTTTAATTAGAAGATTAACATACTTTTACCACTGAAAATGCTGACTTTTTGCAGTAGTTCTAGCATGATACAGACAAGAATATTTCAGGTGAAAAACTTTATAATTACGCATGATAGAATTACTATTGTAACACCAGCTTACAACAGAAATGTTGAATTCCCATGACAATTTAAATTATTGGAGCATAAGACACCTTCTTGTAACATGAGCTACAGCAATGCATAGTTTATACCATATAATAGGGGATATATTTGTACACCATAAGAACATCATCAGAATCAAGTGTTTAATCAAAAATGTAACTGGCAAGGTTCCAAACTGCCTTCAAACTGGTGATCATTTATGTCATATCAGTCACATTCAGTTTGTAATAGGCTTACTCACTGCAGTGCACATTGCACAATTCTAAACGTTCCTCATTCCAATGCATTGTATCATTAGTTTTTGTTTTTTAATACTTCCTTACTTCTTCTGGATGAGGTACTACTAAATAATTTCTGTATGTATGCTTCTAACTTCTAGGAAAATGTTTTGTGCATTTGTTGTGTATTTGATACGAACACTCCAGCAAAGGGGTTTTGCTGGCAGAAACCCAATCTCTGGGCTCAGAGTCTGTTGACAGACGTGTGTTATCAGTGCACACAGACCAGATCTGTTGGGGAAGCAAGCAGTGCTCGTGGGCACTCCACTCTTACCCAACAGTCCACATCATCAGCCCAAAATGGACTTGAAGGGCAAATGAACACGCCACTTTTAAGGACCAGAAGAATAGATTTTTTTAGCCCAACCGCAAAGTTTTTACTGAAGTTTTGCTCTTTTTCTTAAGCTGTGGCACATACACCTCGGTCTTCACAGTTACTTAAACTCCAGAAGATTCAACCTTCCTGCTATCCAGAGTGACTTCTACTTTCTTTAGTTTTTAACATATATTTTGATATAAGAATATTTTTCTTCAAAATATTTCATAATAATACAGAGTTGTTCATGAAAGTGAGTGACTTCTGACTTTTAGATCCAGGACAGCAGCTGGAATGCATATTGGGGCATGAGACGTTAGTTTTTGTTTCTTTTCTTATGTGAACTCTACCCTGCAGCTCTCATAGTCCCCAGCTCTGCAAATTATACAACATGGGTAGACCCTCCAACAGTCTACATATGTGACTTCCACCCAATAGATGAATGTGCATTGACTATTCTATCCCGAGTCTTTATATGTTAAATCTAATTTTATTTTTGCAAATATTTTTTTCTCTCTCCTTAACCAGAACAAATGGAGGAAAAAACCCAATGCTGACTTAATTTTTGATCTTAGGAAAAATAATTTTAAAATTAAATAGAAGAATTGAAAAAGAACTTGTACTTATCTTCCTTCCTTGCAGTAGTTTTTATCTTTACACCACAATTTTCCTTGATTCGGACTATTATTTTATCACAAGCTTAGCTGGCATCCTGGTAGCAACAACCTGGGCAAAGAGAACGGTGCTATTGCCTTTGTGACACAGAGGCAGCTTTATTTGCAGATTGGGAGAGTTGCTTTCTTTTAATTTATGAAAGGAAACATAAGAAAGAATAAAATATACAAATAAAGATGCCATTTTGCTACTATGTAAGTAGCAATATCATAAGGGAAAGCTCTTCTGGCAATGAACTTTCCAGGGTGACTTCACACCAGTAAAAGCAGGAAGATAACCTCAGATAGCAAATTAATTTATTTTTATTAAATGCAGCCGTTCTTCATTTCCTATGTAAAAAATTAATGCTATATTAGCTGTAGTGCTTGCAGTAGGAGGAGTGCTTGCAGTGATAATTAGTACCAGAAATTATGTAAGTACCTGCTCCCATCTTCCAGGTTTTTATTCCACAGCACATGGTATGGGGCAGTTGCTTTATCATGTGAAGAGCAGAACCAAGCTCTCACAGGAGTGGTCTTGGTGATACCCACTGAGCAGGCAGCACCACCACAGCTCTTGTTAAAGTGAACACAGACAGAAAAACACCCATGAGGTGCAAGACCAAAGCAACAGAAGCAGAACTGAGCTTAACTCCACAAAAATAAACTTCAGGATGTTGGTACACTCTAGGGCTTTCTACACTTGGTGTAAAACTGGCAGAGGGCACGAGGAAGGTGTTTGAGGAATAATGACAGGTCTGTGCTGGAAACAGGACACGTGCCAAAATAGCTTTGTGGGAGCAAACAATGCTCATTGTGCAAGCATGTAAAGGCAGATGAGACTTTGCAGGTCTATGAAACACAACAAAGTAGTTCACACTAGAGGATACAGAGATTAGAACCCAGATGTCTCACTGAGCAGAGCCTTTGTTTCGATTGAAGGAAAGAGAAGTATGAAAGTATTTTATATTTGAAGAACCTGAGTACACAACATCACAGATACTCAGCTACCAAAATTGTTTTTTTCAGTAAGCAAAACAGAGGAGGGAAACATAAAAGAAATGTGAGCTGATGGGGAATAGCCAAATTAAAGAAACCCAATATCTAAAAAAAAACCCAAACTTGTAACTTAAGAAGAGACACTGTTCAAAGCTGGTTTTATTTCTTATTTATTTAGATATTTTACACTCAGTTCAGTTATTTTATTTTCTTTCACTATTCCCTGGGGAGTAATAAAAGCATATTTCTGGCAATTGAGTTTTTTGCAGGATAAACAGACGAGCAAAGCCTTATGCCCTTTGTATGGTCTTTTTCAGATGCTGTTCATGAGAAAATCTAATTACAACAGAGGAAAAAGTCTCAACTGATGAGCAAATAAAGACACTTAACGTTACCAGTCCTTATGTCTCAGCCCTGCATACACCACCACAGCTTCTATAATCATCAGGCAATTTTAATTAACATACTGGCTATTTAAGTTTACATATCAGTGAAAGAGAAGGGAGTTGTGATACAGGAAATTAGAACTCCCCCCACATGACACCAGAGTAGGTCTAGCAAAGTCAAACCATTTATGAAGTCTTTGTAACAAATGTAAAAGAAATCATCCTAAACTAACACATGATTCTTGAACTTAGCTCAAGGTGTGTGTTAAGAACATACCCAACAGTTTTCACTTAGAGCCTGTGCAAATTAAAAAATAGTGAGTCATTTTCACCAGTGACAATGCTCTGATTGCACACAAAGAATACAACAGCATAATAGATGACTACATTAATCTGTAACATAGAAGGCAATGGAAAAAAAACTGAGGACTGCTGACCAAACAGTGTTCTAAGAACACTTTTTGATATCAGATACAATAATGATAGCCAGGCTAACAACACATGACAAAAAGATAGTTAATGTCTTAGAAGCACCAATATTTTATTAAGCTGTAGATTAGATAACTGCTTGTTCTCAACTGGTTTATTTGTCCCAATATCACCATCTGCAAGCCATGGCAGAGGGAGCATGAAGACCTTGTGAAGAACTTGGTTACCCAGATATTCTATTTCTCCACTCCAAGCAATAGTTGTTCTGGTCTTCTTGATTTTATTTTTTCTTTTTTTATGATGGATACAAAAACCATACAGCAACATGGCTATGATACTGCTTTTGAAGTAGATTGAAGTCCTTTGCACAGCTGCTGCCTTTTTCTTTTTTTTTTTTCTTTTTGTGAAATACCTTTGCGTTTAGGAGACAAGATTACTTGACAATACATTCCAATTTCTATTTAGACTCAAGGCAATTTCTTACCTGTAGAAGGCTGAGAAGATAAAGAAGATAAAAGAGAGTAAAAGTGGGAGGAGAAATAAAATAAGAGCTCCTATTGAATATGTTGAATGGGAACCCTCTAGCTAGCACGAATCACTGCCTAAGTCCTAACTCCAACTGTTATCTTTCATGGGCACAATAGAAATTCACCTCATCCACAGACATGAAGACAGAACAAATGCTCATTTTCTAAATAAGAAGGGGGAAAACAGCACAAATATCTTATTTTCCTCCTCATCCTACAGAGTTACAAATGTCCCTATGTCATCCTGTCAATACTGATGTCAGTGTGTACACAAACACATCTGTCTTCTTTATTTATTCAGTCATCAAAATTCCAAGTCTGCAAGCTAGTCATAATTATGCCTTCCAAAGAGGCAGGCACCTGCCATTTACTCTACCTTTTTCAATTACACGTAATTGAAGACTTGAGTTCAAATAGAGGAAGGGAGACAAGAGTTCTTCAAATTGTCTAAACACTCTCTGTTGAACAGAAAAAGAGAGGTCTCCAACCACAGCTCAAAAGAAGTCCTCCAACATGACTGGCATAATAAAGAACTGGAATATGAGATGCATTTCCTTCCTCTAAACACCCTTCACCATGAGGATGGTTTTTTACACAGGTGATGGCTCACAGCTAGAAGAAAAGCCCCCTCACCCCTACCCTCCTCTCCCACCCCTCATCACTGCTGAAGTTAAGCCATTAGAGGATTTTTCTGAGTATAAGAACCTGGCAACTTCCCGTAATTTTCTCCTTTCAAGAGCACCCAGATAAAGGAGGACAGCATGTCAGAAGTTAAAAAACAAAACAAAACAA